>JANHGN010025091.1:0-20328 GCA_024605025.1 Megaceryle maxima | reverse complement strand
TATTTATCACTTCTAGGACGTAACGTACTTTTGCAAAAAAAAAGAGCAATTCTCTATTATTCTTAGCAGTACTATTAAATCTCTATAATGAAAATCTATTTAATACTTCCAGATGTGAGATTTAACTGGAAATGAATATATAGCTATATGTTCTGTTAATGAAGAAGATTACCATAACTGCTGTGAACTGAGCTAAGCTTTATATTTCTTCTTTATGTTTACAGTCCCAAATTGCCATAAGATTCCTTTGTAATGACAGCACTGAATTCACATGGGTTCTCTAACGCAGGAGTGTAAGTACTTCAGAGGCAACAGTTGTGAATAGGGAATGGGGAACACAGAAGACAGCTACGAATTAGTAAATTAATGACCAGCCAAGCAATAAAATAAGCACATCAGCTTTACATTGCTCTCTGGATTTGACTCATGTCCTTGGTTTCTTTTCTCCGTCTATACCACCAGTATACATCTGTGTACATCTGAACAAGTTCTGTATCTTACTGGCAGTTTGTCTGTCAAGATACATATGCTATACCTACTAAGGTAATAAACAGATTGGATACATATCTGAGGCAAAGATACATACAGGATACAAAAGATAAGTCTTCCATGTCATGTTCTTAACCCACTGGATTAATAGCTGCTATTTAATTCTTCTTTGTTAGCCATATGGTATAGTACACTTCTGGAATTGTAGCTGAAAAGCTATGAGTTAATGAAGCTCTCCACATTTTTTTACCTTTTAAGATCTGTTAGGTAGACATTATGTCTCTAGCCAAAGTTTCTAAAATCCTGTTTGGGAAATTATAAAAATTAAATTTTCAGAAAAGGACATTTAGTTGTAATTCCAACCACCAAGAGCATATCAGATGAGAAAAGCTTGCTACAATTTTGATCTAAAATACATGGACAATTACTAGGAAATATTAAACCAAAATATGCATAAATCTGAGTTTAATGAAATATTTTTATATTATTTTAATATATTTTAATAATAAATTAATGGAAAGTGTGACAAAAATTGAAAAACATACAACCTAGCATGAAGAAGTAAGAATCTGGGTGGCAATAACCATGTAAGAGGTTCAGATTAAATATATTTAGCATTTAAAATGTAAGATGGCCAAAGTGCTTGCAGGCAGTTAGAAATAAGCTTAGGATTCAAAAAGGTACAATTTGGTACAAACTGCACTTTTAATGTTTATCTAATCTTATACACATGCACACACAGATACTGACCTTTGTAATTTTTTTTAATATAAAGCTATTGCCCAAGAAACCTACAAAGCCATATCCCAAAATAGCTAAATATTGGGTAAGGGGCATCATTTAACTTTAATCTGCTCGCAAGTGCCTACCCATCTATCACAGATAGGTGGAATGCAAATTTAATTAAAAAGACTGCAACTCTGGGAATTTTAAGAATTTCTTCTATCTCATATGTGTGCTTCACATCAGAATAAAATCACACTGTAGACAGAATATGCATGTAAAAATAGATTGTTTAAAAAAAATTTGCACAAAAAGACCTTTCTTATATGGCATGTTATTTGTGTTTTTATTATCAATAAACTTATTATCAATATTTTTTTCTTCAAAGAGCTCTATAAACACATACCTTAACTCAATAAATTTTGGGTCAAGCTAAATTTTAGCTTGACTAAGTAAGTTTTAAGCTCAGAGGCATATTTTCATATAATTTTATCTCCAGAAACTTTCACTATAATTATTATTTTAGTAACTAGGACAATGTTTTCAGTGAAGTGTTCCTAAGGGTTTGTTTTTTTCATTTAGTCAGTGTGTCTAGGTTTCATGCATTAATCACTTTATAAAGACATACAAATCAGGTTGAAATAAATAGCTGGAAATGTAAATGGGGTATTAAAAGCTTCAAAATGTCTTTAAGACTTTGTTAGTGCTTTGAATAATGCAGTCATATCAAATGCTTTTAATAAATAAAAACAATTTCCTTAATCTAGAGTTTCTTCATTTTGTTTTAATCCTGACCTCCATGTTAATTTAGGCTGATGACACAGTACTCTCTCCAAATCTGTCATCTTCCTTTAAACTTGGGTACCCACTAATTAAGTTCAACATGCTGAATTTTTTGGCAAAGATCTAGAACTCTCAGAGGCACTATATGTTAAAATAACCTTGCCACACCAGTGGCTACAGGTAGATTTCTGTTTGCCATTATTTATCATAATACATGTTCTAATTTTTATTCTAGAAAGACAGGAACATGTTTACATATCTCTATCTTTGCATTTGGAAATATAAACAGTTTTCACTGTTTTCTGGTCACATAAATATGATATAGTATGAAAATTATATTTATTTTATTTCTGCTAAAGGTAACCTTGCTTTATGTTTACAGAAAACTTAACTATTTCAGGAGTCCCAGTCTACAAAATGGCAAAAATATTTCTCTAGTCTAACCAGCCAATTTTTATAATATTGTAGCTTTCAGCAGTCTAACTAGCTTAAGTTTGAATTACTGACAGAATAGACAGAAAGAATTTTATATAAACCTAGACAGAAAACAAATATATGCAACATTCTGCAGTACTACCTCTTCCTATTACTGTAACATTTAATTAGTTGTTGAAATTGCCAGTGAGCACTGAATATAGCAAGAACTTTCATGGTCATTTTTAAACATATCACAGCAACCCTTGACATAATTCCTCTCTCTTCACTGGTATTTCCTTTTGGTTTATTCTCTTTTAATCTCTCTCTTCTATTGTTACAATTCTAATATGATAGAGATTATATTCACCTCATTTATACTCACCTCATTTATACTGCTGCATGTTTACAGTATATAGACTAGAAGACTGGATTTGAGTTTATTACCTTATTTCTTGAACTGCAAGGAGCACATATGTGTATCTATAAATTAATGATGGATAGTAGTCTACCAGGAAGTGTTACACTAAGTTTTATCCAACGTTAGGCATGTTTTGGAAATTTCTTTTCTTTGATTCATATTCACGTAGTTGTTCTGAAGGGCATTTGCAGTTGCAAAAATATAAGTAATGTTGCTAATCAATTAGTAGACTAAATCTGCCCTTTTTTAACCTTCCAATGATTAGTTGACATTTTTTTCTAGACTTAACTTCAGAGATATACAAATACTGCAGAGCAAATCTTCTGTCACTAAAGGTGTGACTTTGTTTTTAAGTAGGCACATAATGTGAAAGCCTATGGTATGTGCAGGGCAGGCATTATGTTCAGACGTCCTCAAATGTATTCCATATGACAAGTATCTGTATTTGGGTATTAGGCTTCTTAGGAGAACTTGCCTCCGTAAGGTATTTTAGGTTAAAGTGTTGTGGACTGCCTTCTTTTGAAGGAGAGAGTCAAACCAAAATGTATGGTTTTTAAGGACACTTTTTATTCTCTTATGAGAGTAGTATGAGGCCCCTGACAGCACAAATATAGACTATTTCTGGAAGAGTTTGTACTAAATGTTAAGAATAATATTTGAAAAGGAAGAAAAGGAAGTAGTTTTAAAATCCTTGAGAATGACTGATGGACACTACCCAAAAGACAGCAATTGAGGCTATACTCAAATTATGTAAAAAAAAAAAAAAAAAAGAAAGCAAGTTATCTAGGGAATAATGAGAAGGAATACCAAAGAAGGCAATTCAGAAGAGAAATAAAAATTAATTGAATGGCATTAAAGTTAAAAAAGAGATAGAAGCCTTTCTTTTAATTACTCCTTATTCTTCTATTGCCTTATTTTAGTTCAATACTTTCTCTGCTTGAGTATCTTCTTCTTCAAGATAAGAGCAGCTATTTAACAGGAGCTTTTTATTCTGTTTTGCTGGGTTTAAGTGTTGCCTTACTTTTTAATATACCTGATTTACATTGGTGTCCGTTAGATGTAATCATGTGGGGTCAGAGATGTAATCATGTGGGGTCAGTGCACTCAAAATAGTGTAAGACAAAAGTCGAGTAAGGAAAATCTGGTCTGGTGATCCAAAGATAAAAGACAGTGGCACTTTCACATTACTACAATAGCTAAAATTTTGGTTGACACACACTGACTTTTGTTATTAAACAGAAATGTCCATTTTATTCTACTGTTTAAGAAATGGACACGTTTTGCTTTAGACACATGATCTGAAAGGCCCACGAGACTGTTCTTTCTGAAATTTCTGACAGTGGGTGATGACCTTTCTAAACAGATTGGTGGTCCTAGTTCTTGTTGAATGGATTATTCACAGCATTGAAACCCAAAAAGAAAACCTCAAACAATTCCAAGTTGGATTTAATTGGAATGTGGTTTTTAGAAGGAAAGGCTCAAATGATTTCTTCCTTCGAAGATTGTATTTCTGGATGTCAAGAGTTAGTAGAGACAAAATGTCTTTTACAGAAAGTATCTCAAGCTTTAGAGGTCAAGGCTCTTTACAAACTCAAAAAGCAGTGGATTTAAGGAAATGTTGCTTTCATTCACAACTACCACTGTGAGGTTTTTTTCAGATGCTAGGATACTGATCTTGGCTTCACTTGAGTATGTCAAATGACAAGTGTGTCTAGGCTGTCTAGTTCAAACTCATTTTAAAAGTGTTACTTTTCTGAAAAGGCTTTTGGAAAAAACATGCAAGACCTATTAGATGTATTTGTTCACCATGTTTTCCTGAATAAAAAAATTTAAAAAATAAAATCAATAAAATAAAATTAGAAGTGTGGCCTTAAATTAATCACATTCAGTAGGAATTAAATCAATTCTTAACATGCTAACTATGTAGACAAATAAGAAATTTTAGCTGTTAAACACAAATCTGTGCTGATATTTACTGTTATATTTCTCTTAATTTAAATTTAGAAAAGGCTTTTAACTTAAAGGCTCTTAATTTAAATTTTAAAAATTACATTTTGCACAAAAATTTGTAAAAGTATTAAAACAAGTATGAATATATAACTATTTATAATGAAGTAGTTTCATATCTAGATGAGATATTCATTTGTATCAGCTCAAATAACACATGAAATAACTGTTGATTCTAATGGGCCCCAGTTTGGCAAGATACTAAATTTAAGCACTATTAGACTACATGAAATGATCCGAGACAGACAAATTTCATGATTATTCAGTGAGAGCAATTCTGTAATTGTTAATTGCTATCAGGGGACATAGAGACCATGCCTCTCAAATGGGCAAGCTCTCCTCAGGAGAAATCGTGCTAGCATAAGGCCTTTTCTGCACACATACTGATTAAATGAACCAATTAATTAAGTGTTCACATGTGAATTACCATGTGCTCAGACTTAAGGGGAGCATTCAGCAAGAGTAGCAAACTGAGAAGGCAACTGCAAGTCAGGAAAAGAGCCATGGCAGGTGTCAGAGCCTTCCACCACCAGGAGAGCTAATTTCTCCCCGTCATATCTTTTTGCTCTGCTGACCAAAGGCAAAGCTAATGAGCCTGCTACTCTCTGTGTTACATACAAATAAGTAGCAAATAAGTACTCCTCTTTGAGTGGGTTCATGGCAATAATCATCGTGTCATTAATAATTACTCAGTTACCAAGTCAGAAATAAATTCCTGAAGCTGCCTTTGAATATCTATTCATTTCTGAAAAACTGTTCTTCCACTCTAACCCATTTGCTTATCTTGACTGATATATTATCTTGAAACAAAAAGGGGAACCTTTTGCCTTGACTCAGGAGAGCTTCTGAAAAAATTATTCCCCAATCTGTCCAAAGTCTATTTACATGCCAAAACTGCTCACTGAATCATTCCTCTTGAAATCCATCTCGCAGATTCTACTTCCTCCTGTAATGTTTTTGCATCCATCACAGACTCTTATTAATGGCTGCTTATGAATACCAAAAAACTGATTGTCCATATTCTTGGTCAGTGAAGATCATACAGAGGCTAGGGCCAAATCCTTGGTTAATGTATTTTTCCACACATAAATTAGAAATAATAATAATAGCCACAGATCTAGCTAAAAAGTTTGGTTGTGTTGGTTTTTTTTTTCTGTCACTGCACTTGATATTAGACAGCCAGATCCAAAGCCATCTAAAACTGATAAAGCTTTGCTTCATTTCATCTAGGCTGGTTTGAGATTTTTATGCTTATTTTAGAAAGCTGAACCAAAATATCATAACTCGGATTATTATTGGTCTTTAAGTTGCAATCTGATCCACAGACAGCTAATATGTATTTGTTCACATTCCAGCAAAACACAGTCTTTAATGTCTCATGCTGTTAACCACCCTGAAGCACTTATACGCAACAAATCAAACCTCCTCTCAGATTTTATTTTAAGGGTTAAAAGACAAGATACCTTAGTAATACATTTCTGAATGTATTAATGATTAATCTTGAAAACAAGATGACCAAAACAATACTTAAAATTACAAGTAAGGTCTCTATATCAGTTTGTGGATTTCCTTTTCTCTCCTAGAAATATATTAGCTAACACACCCTTGGATTGTATCTTATCAGAAACTTCTAGACATCCTGTGACTGACTCCTGCACCTCAATTTATCAGCCCCTAGCTTATTGCAGAAATGCTTGTTATTTGTCCCCCAGTGTATGACCTTCCATGCTGTGCTATTGAATTTCATCCCATTTCTATTACTTGAGTCTTCAGGGTCATCCAATATACCCACCCCTTGGCTATTTCACTCAGCTAATGACCCCAGCCATATACTTCCTTCCTATTTTTCTCTTCTTCTCAGTTCTGTGAATTTTTTCTACCTGCCCAGCAGTTCCTGACTCAAAGACTTACCTTTTGGCAAGGCCAAACATTGCCAATTCAGGCCAGTTTTTATGCTAGAAAATTCCCAAAACATATACTGGTAACTCACACACATTTCAGTCTCTATATTTTCACCTTGTTCTATATTTTCACCCTGTTTTACAGGGGAAAAAAATAGTGAAGAAAAAATTCACATTTTTCTAATGGGTTCGATGGAAATGAGGATTTCTCCTCTTCTCAAAAAAAAATGTAATTTGAGAAACAGAAGACAGGCTATTAGAGAGTGGCAATCCATGTGTCAGTATTAGTTTAAATATACTTGCTGATTATAGATAATATGAGGTTTGAGTGCAATATTTTTAATTTAAAAGCAAAAACATTTTATAGAAGTTTTACACTGGGAAATCAAGGTCACGAATGCAAGACATGCACGAATCAAACGTCTTCCTTAAACTTTAATTATTTTACTGTCAGGAAACTCTGACAGTAGAAAGTTGTAATTACTACATTTCTTTGTCCAACTTGAACTCAGGTAAATATACAAAGAATTTTCCTAATTTCAAAAACATAGTATTTTCTTAGTTTGACCTTGATTAAATATTCCTAATTAGAGAATACCTATGCAATTAAACATTCCACAATAATCTATGGAATTCTATACTAAAAAACTCCACAGTCTGTGATAGGCAGCTAGCTGCTCCTCACAACTAACTTTTTTTTTTTTTTTTCTCCTGAAGAAACAGTCTTCTGAAATTTTAATAACACTACAAACCAGCTCATCTTCACTATGAGACAATTATTGCTGAAAAATCTGTGACTAGCCTGTGATAAAGTAGGAAATTTTTATCAGTTTCTACATTATTTAATGTCTTACCATTTATTAGCAATGATCCTGCAGATATTCAAAATATTCCAGATAACATAAAACAAAGAGAAATGTCTAGAATCATAGAACAGGATCATTTAGGTTGGAAATAACCTTTAAGATCATTGAGTCCAATCGTTTGAGTCCAGCACTGACAAGTCCACCATAAAACCATTTTCCTAAGCACCACATCTACATGTCTTTTAAATACCTCCAAGAATGGTGAGTCCACCCCTTCCCTGCGCAGTGCTTTACAACCATTCTGTGAAGAAATTTTTCCTAATACCCAACTTAAACTTCCCCTGGCACAACCTGAGGCCATTTCCTCCTGTCCTGTCCCTTGTTACTTGGAGAACAGATTGAACCCCTTCTGTTAACAACCTCCTTTCAGTTAGTTAGTGGTAGAGAGCAGTACGATCTCCCGAGTCTCCTCCTCTCCAGGTGAAATAACCCCAGTTCCCTCAGCCACTCCTCGTAAGACTTGTCTCTAGACCCTTCACCAACTTTGTTGCCCTTCTCAGGACAAGCTCCAGCACCCACGTCTTTCTTGTAGTGAGGGGCCCAAAACTGAACTTAGTATTCAAGGTGCAGCCTCACCAATGCCGAGTACAGGGGGACAACCACTTCCCCTGTCCTGGCCACAAATAGCACACAATTTTAATTTCCTGAAGTGCTTAGCACATCATTACAATATTTGATGGGTAATTGGCTTAAGTGCAGTTATTGATACAGATTCCAACAAAACTGTAATGATTAAAGCACAGTTAAAGAAAAATAAGACACAGAGGCATCAATTCAGCTCTGTGTCAAAGTGTTCCCTATTTAACATGAATTCCATTTCTATGTTAAATAAATTAGAATAGCAATAGTGCCTAGGGGTCCTGATCTCATGTCAAAACTTATTGTTCCATGAATAAATGTAAGGAGAAAACAGTTGCTCTTCTAGAGAGCTTAAAGTTACTACTATTTTTGCTTGGGGTTAGAGATGGCTCCATGTTTTTGAAGCGATCTACATTCATAATTCATCTTAAATGTAGTTTTTTTGAAACAAAAAAAAAAAAAAAGGAAATAGAAAGTCTCTCTTTACTAAGAGCATGTAAAGGCATAATAGTCCCAGATCTACCTCAAGATTTTTGTCTTTTTCAGTTCATATTAAGTTTATTTCTCAAAGCCTAACAACTTTGCCTCACCTAGGGCTAGCTTTATGCAGTATTTCTAAATCATTAGTATAGTTGTAACCCAGTAAATACATCCTTTTAATACATTTTAAAACATGACATCAGTTGGTTTATGTGAGCTCCTCATAAATCTAGCAAAGGCCACACTGTCCAGCACTTGTTTCTATATCCCCTATGCATTGTCTTAGAGTAGAATATTAACCTATTAAAATTCCATCTTCCAAACAAATGTGGGCATACAAACCTGTTTAATAGGATGTAGCTTACAAATTTTCACATTTTTTCCCCTCTCTCTCTCCTCACTTTATCTTATCTCTTTCTCTTCCTTTCCTTCTCAAAAAAAAAATAATAAAAAAAAAAGTGTGACTTACGTCTTTTTCTCATTCAGGAAATTACCATTTCCCAGACGGCTTGCAGATTTTGCATCTAATATGAATGCCACTTACTACAATGTACCTATCCAAAATACAGGAAAAGAAAACATCAAGGAAAACATCACCTCCTGAAAAAAGACACACACAAGTTGTCTCACTATCCCAAAATAACATACAACAAATATCAAAGAGAGGTATAATCTAATGCTAAGAGTAAGGAATTTCTCTCACTAAGCTAACCTACATTTTGCAGCATATAGTTTAGTACATATACATATATAAGAATGAAAAAATACTTTCAGCCATGATGCTAAAAAACTAATATCTAACATGAGTTTATATACAAAATTAATTTGGGGAAAACATTATCTAAAAGGAAGACTGGTTTTGATTGTTCATGGAACAGCTCTAAATTCCACAGATCCTTAAAATACACCTTTCACCCAACAGGTGAAAACACACTATAACAATTAATTCAGTCTAGAAATAGCAATTATGCTCAATTGTTATCTCAAATTAAAAAAAAAAAAAAAAAAAAAAAAAAAAAGAATTCTTAAATATGTACCTTCTGATATAACAAGAAAAGAGGACACTTTTGAATTTCATGAAGAAACCAAGGCTGCCTCTAGCACAACAGTGTTATGTTTTATTATGAGACACAGTCTAATGAGACACAGTTATCTATTACATATTCTGCAATAGCCTGTCATGATTCAGACTTTCACTGTGATATGACAGAAAGCAAATTTTTTTAAGATTAGTAACTAACAAGGCAGAATTTGGGCATACTACAAGTAACAAGCAGCAAAAAATTATGCATTATATTAGAATGTCTGTTCTGTTTTTTATAAGCTCTTCTCACAGTTCTCCTACATATATAGTATTTAAATAGAAGTGGTAACTCCCCATCCCCTGTATGCACTTGCTTCTCACCCTAGCTTAGCTTTTTGCTTTATTCTGTTTTCACAGAATCGTATCTTAGAATGGCTTAGGCTCAAAGGGACCTTAGAGATCAACTAATCCAACCTCCCCACCATGGGCAGGGACACCTCTCAACAAGACTATGTTTCTCAAGTCCCATCCAGCTTGACCTTGAACACCTCCAGAGAGGGAGCATTCACAACGCCTCTGGGCAATCTATTCCAGAGTCTCACCACCCTCATACTGAAGAACTTTGTCCTAAGATCCAATCTAAACCTATTTTCCCTCAGTTTAAAACCATTTCCCCTCATCCTATCACTGGGCACTCTTGTGAAGAATCCCTCTCCAGCCTTCCTGTAAATTCCCTTCAGGTATTGGAAGGCAGTTATAAGGTCCCCCCATAGTCTTCTCCTCTCCAGGCTGAACAATCCCAATCAGACTATCCTCGTAGCAGAGGTGCTCTGGCCTCTGGATCATCTTTGTAGCCTTCTTCTGGACCTGTTCCAACAGCTCTACGTCCCTCTTATGGTGGGGACACCAGAACTAGATGCAGTATTCAAGGTGGGGGTAGAGAGCAGAGTAAAGGGGGAGAATCACCTCTCTTGATCTGCTGGCCACACTCCTCTTGATGGATCCTAGATTACAGTTGGCCTTCTGAGCTGCATGAGCGCACTGCCAGCTCACGTTTTGCTTCTCGGCAATCAACACCCCCAAGTCCTTCTCTTCGGGGCTACTCTCAACCCACTCTGTACCCAATCTGTAATTTTGTTTTAGTTTTGCTGGTTTTTATTTAAAGTAGTTAAAAATTTTAATGTACTAGTGCAAAGGAATAAAGACTATAACCCTTATTACTTAAGCATAAAAAAGACCAGACACAGCTGGGTGACAGTGCTGTCCCAGAGAACAGCTTAGTCAATGAACTGAAAGGAAATGCTTCCCCCCAGGTGCTTTGGAAGATGTCATGATCTCTTCAACATGATGAAGCTAAAAGGCTTAGAGAGATCAAGGTAAAAGCCAGTTACGGGGTTAAAAGGTACAGCCATCACAGTTTGAACTCTTAATCTTTAAAAAGTTACCATTTTCCCTCCTCATGGCTGCCATAGGGACATTTGAATGTAGGATTCATATTATTCAAGTTAAACTAGTGAAGAAAACCTTAAGGTCACTTGATAACAAGGGGAACCATTTTGCAAGCTGAGCAGTCCATCATTCAATGCCTTCTGATGCTAGTCTCTGAGACCGTAAGTTTGAGAGATCTAAGCATGCAAGGAGAAAGCTTTACCACACAGAGAGAAAGGTGACTCTTGCTCATTCTTCTGCATCACTACCAAGTGTCAAATATTACAGTGCTTCCACACCTAATCTCAGGTGTATATACAAGGCATTTATCTAAGATGTCAGGGTAAAATTCCAGCTGCTCATCAGGGCACAGATGAAACCACAGATGAAATTCAGTCTCATTTAACACATACATGCTTTCTGTCCCTTCCCGGGCAGTTTTTCCTCTAGGCTGTTAAAAAGACTGTCCCCATCTTTCTTACAGGCTCCCTTTAAATACTAGGCTGTGAATGGATCTAACCTCTGAACCCAGGGGCTGCTGATTCAGTCTGTAAAGAGCCTAGTAATTGGTTTTAACTCTTCCTTCTTAGAAGCCATTATTGAGACAAAGAGAACTGTTTTACTCATAAAGCCTTCCTTCCCTGCCCTACTTTAAAGCAACTTAAAAAAAACCCCCAAAACTACGAATCTGCAAAAATCTTGCATTACAAATAACTATTAACATGCTGCAATGCCATGTTCTTGCAGATAGCTGCTGCTACTGCAGTTCTTGAGACCATTCTTGCAATTAATATAACAGTAAATAATCTTCATTGTTAATGACTTTTCTAGACTGCTCAGTTCATAATTCAGTCTGTGTTGTTACTCGGTCTTGCAGTTGTGCCCCAAGTCATAAATACCACAGCTGCCAATTAGCAGTAGACCCCTGTTGTTTAATACGCTCTTTGCCCACTGCCCAACAAAGATCTCCCCAGACAAGGTAAGAAACTAACACCTCCTTTCTTCCTCCTCCCATCAGAATTTTACCAAAAAAAAGACACCTATATCAGCTTACCTCTCTGTTCACATAGGCACAGTTCATGAACTATGTCTTGCAGAAACAACAGCATATAAAGTCAGGTTTTCTCTGCAAAGAAACTCATGTCGAAGTGACAACAGGTCTGGGAAGTCAGGTCTTACTGAACCTTTTCTTTTTCTTTAAATGTTACTTCAAATATCAGAAAGCTATCAGGCGCCACTAACACAGTTCTGTAATTGAACAACACTAATGACAATCACATTTCTGACGAAGCAGTGTATTTTCCAGGTCAACTGCTTTGACAGTTTCTTACAGCATTAAATGGAACAAGCTGGTACTGAAAATGAACAAAAGATAAAATCGTATTTGATACATACACATTCTTTTGCCATGTTATTAACTTACAATATGAAGTTAAAAGGTAGCTCTTAATTACCTTTAGACAATGCCTTCATAACAGCTTGCATTATGAAAATTTCGCTGAAAGGTTTATATTCATACAATACACAGTTACAGCAGAATATGCAATACAGAGCAGAAGTCTGGCTTTGTTGTGTCTTGAAAAAGATGAATATACCTTGTATAAGTCAAGACTCTCACACTGGTGATAAATCAAGGGTTAGAAAGATGAAGTTAGTTACAGGGAAATAGAAGATTAGCAGTCAGAGAATTTAGCTGCTGGAAGAGTAATAAACTAGAAAAGAGTTGAAGAAAAAAAAAATGTCTCCAGAGAAGGAGACCCTACAACCTCCCTTGGCAGCCTGTTCCAGTATTCTATGACCTTCACCACAAAAAAGTTTCTCCTTATGTTCACATGGAACCTCCTATGTTCCAGCTTGCACCCACTGCCCCTTGTCATATCATTGGTCATCACTGAGAAGAGCCTGGTTCCATACTCTTGACACTCACCCTTTACATATTTATAGACATTAACGAGGTGACACCCCTCTGCTCATTGCAGGGCCTTAGGACTAGATAACCTTTAAAGGTCCCTTCCAACCCAAAACATTCTATGATTCTATGGTCTGTATGCTAATCATTTCAAGACTGAGTTATTGCAACCCACAATTCTGGAGCTGAAACAGAAGAACAATATTCCAGTACCTCATGTATCCGTGGTATACTGTTCTGATCTTCTTTGTTAGCATGCAGCAAACTTGCTAGCTGCAGGATCCAGTGTAAGTATCACTCCCCAAATCTTCAGAGTAGATGAGATTTCCTGAGAAATTTACTGATAAAGAAACCCAGAAAGAGGCTTTCAAGATCATGAAATAAACTCGTTTAGTAAAAGGAATAATGCAAGGCCACATGCAGCATTTGATATATACAGAGATATGCACTGGCTTCTTCCTCTACACAATGGGATCAACAATGTTTTTGTGAAGTCCCTAGAAAGCTTCAATTTTCTGGGGTGAGGAACTGGATTCGTTGTTTTCCTTTAAAATGCCAAAGGATCCATCACCAAGATTTATACCAGTTTTTCATTAAATATATTCTCACCAACCTCAAAGGAAAGCCTTCATCTTTTATCTATGCTCTCTCTTTTGGCATGTTTTTTAAAGACAAATCTGCAGTGCAGACATAAATATTTCTGTTATTTGAAATAAATGTTACAGATGCTTTCTTCTAAAACATACGATTTATATGATTGGTCTAATTTAAAGACCAGACAGAAGAGTGAAAAATTCAGTGAAACAATCTAAATTATGAAAGACAAGGAAGCCCTAGAACATTTATATGAAAATTGTAGACATGAAAGTAATCTGTTCTCACACTGACCTGCCTGAACTTCGTCTCAGTCTTTCCTATTCTCTGCTTTGGAATTCTCTTCCTCATCAAATTTCCTACCTTCTACTCTTGCTCCCTCCTTCTAATTTATGTCAGACCTGTTTTAACTTCTGCTGAAATGGTATTCCAAGACTATATGCACCAAAACAAACATACAAATTATTTCATTTGAATGAAAGATCCTTTCTCTACTCCTTTTTGTAATTCTTCCTCTAGGAGTTCTATTTTTGGCTTCCTTTTGATTATTGGACATATTGGGAAAAAAAATCAATCAGATGAAAACATTTTAAACTACATATTTTCCACTTTACTAATTTTCTGAGGCATTCTTGTCTTCCCTTACTGGATAACCACTAAGAACCATATTTGCAGTATTTACTTGATTGTTATATAAAACCAGATATTTATTCTCAACCTTTTTTTTTATTTTGCCTTTAAAAAAAAAAAAAATAGTTACACATACATTTTTGCAGTCAAGTCTCTACTGATCCAAACCTAACCAAGGGAAATATATCTAAAACATATCCTTTGTGAGTTTTCTCTATTGGTTGCTAAAACCAGCATATTTTTCAGAAGTGACCTTCCAAGTGATATTTATAATCCTCAAGTGGCTGCCAATATGTGTATGTTTACTTTGATGTAGGCTTAATATGCCATGAATTCTAGTACTCCTCATGAAAAATAACCAAATTCTTTTATGTAGTATTTGAATCATGTTATATGCACAGGGATTTACTCACAGAAATCTAAAGTCTGTATAGCCCTCTAAAATGCTCAGCTTTCATGCTGGTTTGTTAAATAAATTCAAGAATAAACAAGAACACTTAACAAAAAGCAGGTTACTTGTCTCAGCAGAGATTTTTATTTAGCTTTTTTCAAGCTACATGAGGCCTCATCAGTGCAGATTGTTTCTGAAGCCTGCACTCAATATAAGGGTACTGTTCTCAAATATATAACAAACACACACACACACAAAAGTATTTTTTACTTTTTAAAGTAAAAGCACATCTATTTTTGAAACTTTGATATAAATGGGTAGTTATAGTATATTTTATAATAGCCTTTTAAAAGGAGAAGGTTTTTCTTCCTTCTCAGTACAAGTTTCCCACCATGTACAGGTGTTCCTGAGGCATATTTTGTCTTACTTTTTGGTAATTTCTGTCTTAAAGCTCCTGCTGGTCCCAAACTCTGTGCATGCATATCTCAAATTCCAAGCTGACACACAGTGCTGACCTCAGTTCTCTGAAGTAGTATTATGTTGAAATCTACTAATTTAAAGTTTACTTGAAATACTAATTACAACTCTTGAATGACAAATCACACACTGTAAGTAAGTAAATAAACTAGTAGACCGCAGCCCTATGTGATAAATAAAATTTATACTAGAATAAAAAAAGCGTTTAAGTGATTTGCTGGGTTGAGGCCTAAATATATTCCCACTGAATTCAATAACCATGAGCACTTAGATTAGGACTAGAGGAGGGAAAAGAAAAACATTAAATTTGATTTATTTGACTTTTACATTTTCCCAATACCATTTGTATATTAGTTCTAAGGTAGTGCAATTTATGTGAAAGAAGTTTGTGCCATTTTAAAGTAGGGGGTATAGAAAAATTAGACTAGTCAATTCATTTGAGGGTGATTTTTTTAATTATGTGAGCTCAGACAGAGTTTTCATATTTTTCCTCAAAACTTAGAAGAGGCATTTTTCCTGCAGTTTCATGGTATTTCTGTCAATTTGGAAGCAAATGTAAATTAGCTTTACCACTCAAAAACTATAAAGATACTAGAAATACAGTTTAGAGTGGAGTGTAATTTCTTCTACCTAACTTAATGACTACATATAACCCACATAGAATAGGAATATGAAGTCATATATCTAGTGTTTTATGATTACATATGTTTTGTGTGCATATATATATATATACACAAACACCAAAAAAAATAGCTGGAAAGTATTTTTATTAAATAAAAATTCTTACAATTATGTGGTTTCTTTATCTAATCCATATCATACAAGAAAAAAGTTAACAATAAAGCCTGTATAAAGAGTTTATTAAGAAATATATTATAGTATAAGCATTTAATTAATGGAGTAGAATACAGGCAGTATTCTGACAGCACCTAGCCAGAAAACTCGGAATTTATGCCCTACACTCTACTACATGTCCTCAGAGGCACTGTGTGTGAAGTGGGGGAAACACTTCTCTGCTGGGGAATAAAATCTGACAATGCCTCTTTTCTCAAAATTGTATTACACAAATTAAGAGGTTCTTGGAGAAAGAGAAAACATAAAATTGTCCATGAGGACTACTTCTCTAAGACGTTTCCAGGATGATACGGCAATTTCTTGTGAAAGTAAGGATGGTGAAATCATGTTCTTTTCAGGTCAAAAAATCAACATCTCCCACTGAGAAGAACTGGATACGCTTCAGTTCCTTTCCACATTTTTTAATTCAAGTTCCTTATTCTTTAATTCAAAATGGAGTTTGTTAAAACATCATTTTATAATGTATTGAGTATGGTTCAGGTATTTGTAAGCATTGTCTAAATCCAGGCTGAAGTTTAATTAGCCAAACTAAAACTAAAATTATCTTGCTGATTTTTAAGATTATGTACCAAACCTCCAACTGAATAACAAGCCTGGTTATCTAAAAAGTGGTTAAAATTAAACTTTTCATGAAGAAAAATGCAAGTCACTCTGTAAATAATTCATGCTATTGACCTCACACTTTGTTAATTTTATTTCATATTAGTTGCTATTATCTTTAAGTAAGTATGTCTTCAGGGCCCTTCTAGAACTATCATGATGATTTAGTGTGTCAAATTACACCAGGACTGTTGCTGAAATGGTCCCTCAGTTTTAGAATGTGTTGCAAAATATGGCAATAATTTTGCTTTTTCTACAGACAATTTTTCTCTGTATCAAATATTTCTTTTTTACTCCATCTGACAGACCACCAAAACAACACAGGATTTTTAGAAAGCCTATTCTTTATGGTTTTGGGAGCAGGGGGAGTGATAATTAAACAAAGTTACTATAAAGAAAATATTTTTGATGCATTTCTATAAATTCAGGAGCTGAGACAAGGCAGTTGTGCTTAAAGTAATCCTTAATACTTTAACAGCTTCTGAATCTAGGATTATGTATGGTTAATTAACATTAAAACTTTGCACCAGTTCTTTTATATTTTTTTTTAAGTTTACCCCAAACAATTTCATTCACATTTTATTCTGTTACATAGTTTATTTCAGGGTTGAGTTCCCCAAGAAAAAATTTTAAATGTCTAAAGAGTTTTAACAGCTAAAAATAAAGATGTAGAAAATTTCTTCTCCTCCATGGATGCTGAAACAAATCCCATGGTATTAAGTACATCTTGTGAAACCAGCTGATTGCTGCCATTAGCTTTCATGACAACCAGATTTTTAGGATTTTATCTCACTCACTTTGTCATTAGCAGAAGGCAATAGAAGATCGGGAAAACTGAATCTGCTAGAGTGAAGGATAGCATAAGTGGACGGGGAAGGAGGAAGCTAAATCACAGAATCATAGAATTGTTCTGGCTGGAAGAGACCTTCAAGATCATCAAGTCCAACCTTATTCCTAGCCCTATCAAAACCACTAATCTATGCCCCTAAGCACAACATCTACCCGGCTCTTAAACACCACCAAAGATGGTGACTCCACCACCTCCTTGGCCAGACTATTCCAATGCCTGACAACCCTTCCAGTAAAGAAATGCTTCCTAATATTCAGTCTCAAACTCCCCTGGTTCGACTTCAGGTCATTTCCTCTTGCTCTATTGCTTGTCACTAAAGAGAACAGACCAACTCAGGCCTCTCTACGACTACCCTTCAGGTAGTCGTACAGAGCAATAAGGTTTCCCCTCAGCCTTCTTTTCTCAAGGCTAAACAGCCCAAGATCCTTCAGCCTTTCCTCATAAGAGACATGCTCCAAACCCTTTAATAGCTCAATAGCCCACCTCTGTACCCTCTCCAGCACCTCAACATCCTTCCTGCAGAGAGGGGCCCAAAACTGGATGCGGTATTCAAAGTGCGGTCTCACCAAAGCCAAGTAGAGAGGAATGATCACCTCCTTGCTCCAGCTGACTACACTATTCCTGATACAGGCCAGGATGCTGTTGGCCGCCTTGGACACCTGGGCACACTGCTGCCTCATGTTCAGCTGGCTGTCAAAAAGGGTATAGGTGGAATTTCTGTGTTTTAGAAAGAACTTATTAAGTAATGGATGATGAATAAATAAGTAATGCTTAAAAGAAAAAAAAAATCATCCCAATTCTTTATGTTATGACTCTAAGCTACACATTAGCACAATTTTAGCAAATGTATGTTGTGGCATCCAATCCTGTGACACTATCCTAGATGGTATTAAAAACAGCGTAATGCTTCTGCTTTCTGTTCATTTCTCTGGCCAGTGGAGCATTTTCTATAAAAAGTGCATTTAAGGAAACGGAGTGTTGTTCACAGTTATCTGCAGAAGTGGATTCTTTAAATCAAATTAAAAGAAATGTCTGCCTGGAGTCCTAAGTCAGATGAAAGACTTCAGAGAGCACTTCAGAACTAACCAAGTATTGAGTAGATATATGTGGCTCACTCTTACAGTGAAGAGTTTTTCTAATCTTATTTTGAAGGTACCTAACTCTCCCGATTTCACCATATGGGGGACTTTAGTACCTATGTCAAGGTTCTGTTTAGAAAACTAGACAGGGAAAGCTAAATCCAACAGCACTTTTATTTTTATTCAGCTACAATCTCTAATGTAAGTATCATGGACTGTTCTTTAAATGCACTGTCCTTCCATTTCCACACCAGTGTCTGAGAGTCTGGATTATTCATTTGCTCTTTGAACGGTGGTCTGTGTTGTATGAAATTCTTACATAGTATTGACTATGCAAAACAAAACAAAACAAAACAAAACCAAAAAAAAAAAAAAAGGCAGTCATAACTAAACAGGGAGAAAAAACATTTCTAACAATTTTACAAGGAAAAACCAGCAAGCATTATCCAAGGCAAGGCAACAGGGTATGGCTTTTTGGAGACTTTGTTTTTCTGAGTGAAAGAAAAATACAACATCCACCTTTTCATTCTGTCCAAGTAATTTTTCTTCTTGGACAAAGACTGAAAAGACTAGAGTCTGTTTCACCACTCTTCAATATTCCATACCTGAGTGTGTTTGAAGTGCTGCACAAATGAATTCCTAAGGGACTAATCCAGTAACACTGAGGTATAGTTTAGATCATACAGTTAATTTAAAAAAAAAGATAGTTATTCAGCCCTTCTTTCCTTAAATATCATACTGTATGTGAGAATACAGATGATGATGAGAATAAGATTTTACTGTTACTATATACTGACAAAAACATTGGCAGGTTGTTGCTGAGGTACACAAAGCTGTGATTCCTGCTGCTACGAGAATGAGAATGTGGTTCTGAATATTTGCAGTGGTAATGTTTCTCTCCATTTTTGCGACATTTCATTCTCACATATGAAGAAGAGATATTACCAATTTTTCACTTGCATGACTGAACGTTGCATTTCAATAAACCATTATATACTTTGCCCAATAATGATTCTATCCAATAGCCAAGTTTTTCCTGTTTCTGTTCTGGAGAACTTTTTTTATAGCTTTGTTTTGAGGACCTTAAATGTGTGAAGGATTGATTTTTATATCCAGTAAATGTCTTAAAGATAATGCTTACAACTCAACCTAAATTCCTTCTTTAATTAATAAATTCCATCTGCAAATTATTCTTCAAATTTGTGATTACATTGCTTTCCTCTGATCTTGAACACATGGGGTTTATATTTGCCTTGAGGAAAAGATCTATTAGACAAGTGCTCTAAGAAGAAAAGTTGACAAATACTACATGAATGAGTCACGTAGGATTTTGCAAGCAGGGTGACTTACTGTTGTAAACAAAGGACATCAGCGAGCTGGAAATGGACTGATCTATTTCAAATGGAGATGAATTTTCCCAAATGAAGATGAATTTAAGAGCAGACAATGAGAACAGCTGCCTAGAAAGTATTCAAAAGGCAAATAAAAAGACTGGAAGGATGGCAAAGAATGATAGACACTAAGTGATTGCCAAAATCTGGAGAATGATATTTTCAGGAGAAGCCTCAGGCAGCATGTGTCAGAAAAAATACATCTCTGAAATAACTCACTGAAGTTATTAGGATGTTATGCAGCGGTGGCTGCACAGATGGAAGACAAAAAATGTTGACAAAAGACCTACAAGAAGGTCAATCTTAATGAATTAACTTCTTGAGAACAGACTGACTTTTTTTTTTTTTCACTCGCTGTCTTGCATTTTAATCTTGCCCCATATAGTTTAAGAATATCCACAATAAGATATTTAGTTATGCATTTTTATCTCTTTCTT
>JANHGN010025088.1:10561-22728 GCA_024605025.1 Megaceryle maxima | reverse complement strand
AATCTAAATTACCAGAAGTAGTTAAATGCAGTATTTCCTAAGTAAATCAGATCTCAAAGTACTCCTTGATCATTCAACCAAGGGTTATATTTTGGTTCCCATAATTCATCATGAGGCTGTGCTTACCAGCTGCAAATAAAACTTGCAGTGTATGAGTTTGACCCTGTAGCCTTTACTTACATGAGTAAGTGCTATGAATTTCCCATAGAAGTCCCCAAAAAAGACAGTTTGTCACAGGCACTGGGATTGCAGAAACGAACTCCTTTTGCACAGGATTTCAGTATGCATGGCAGAACAGTCTCAATATTACCATATAACTGTCAGATACAAAGAAAAAATAATGAAAGTTTCAGTTATTCAGTTATTTCAAATAGTTATCTTAGAGGTCTGGAATACGTCTGCTGCATATCATAACTAAGATATATTAAGTTATATGTAGGACACAGGGAAAAATAATGATGTCTATCTTAAGTTATCCCTTTATTGTTAATTGGTTACTTGCACATTTTTCATGAAACCTGAAGCTCAAAAAGTTTAGAGTAATGTAGTAACATTGTTGATATAAGTATCTGTAAAACAGATAAGAACAGCCTGGATAAATGGCTTATTCTCTACTTCCAAATCCGATGATAGTGAACAATAGTTTGACTTAATAACAAACACTTTTAAGACTCAGACTTCTAGAGGAAAATAAAACTAATATCCTATGGAAAAACCTCAAACTGTTCTAACATATTTATTTTGGAGACCAGATAGATTTGTAAAAAGAATGATGAAGAAACAACTATTAATGGTTACTACTTGATGGGAAAGGATATTTTCTTTCACTGCTTCTGACCTTTAACAAGCACTTAACCTGTGTTTAACTTTATATTTTGCTAAAGAAGTGTTTGTTATGTGTGAGTGAGGACTAGGAAAAAATACCTTTCTTTGCTCTGTACATGCTGTGTTCATAAATAAATTGCCAATAAATCACATCATATGATAAGGATATAGTAAATTACCCTGGCTTCTTTATCATTGAACTGCTTTTTATAACAAGGTTATTTACATTTTACTTTCAAATCATATAGACATTTTTCTTGATTGGAAGTTATGGTTTTATATGATATGCTTTTTTCAGTGCCATACACACCATATATAGATGTGGCTGGGTACATACAAGTATCAGAATCATTTCAAGGAGCAGTGTTGCCTGAATAAATCCTAATACAACAGAGTTTATAATAAGTATATTCAACAGTCCTCTTTGTCTGTCAAACCCAATGTAATCAGTGCATTCTTTTTTTAGCAGATTTAAAATTTACTGTATCATAGATTGACATTTGCCTGATAACTTCTGTATCTCTTCCAAATGGCTTTCTTTATTTTCTACTGACATTTCAACTATTGATTTGAAATTCTCTCAAATTATTAAATTATTAATTGCTTCAAAATTTCCGGTAAACCTTAAGCTTCACTGAAAGGTATAGCTATGCTTTTTTAAAGAAGATTTAAAAAAAAAAAAAATGGTACTGTCTTTCCTTATTAAGCAGACAGGAATGGGCCCAGTAAAAAGCTGTCTTTTATTGCAATATCCTCCTAGTGCCAACCCTTCATTAAAAGAAAGGAAAAAAAATAAACCCCTATATAGTTCAAATTACCTGGGTTAGAATTTTAATTGTGCTTCTTATCACCTGGGGATTAAGAATTTCAGACTAAGCCCTCAAGAGGTTGTGCATAGTTTCACAGCTTGAAAACTGTCATCCTGAGTGGTGCGTAAATTCACTTTTATCAGCCAAACATTTTCTACTTCCTGTAAAGGCTAATTTGGAGTCTATAAACCTGGGGGTATTATGGACTTCAGTAAGGTTTAAGAGAAATTATTCCTACTCATGCATACAGGATGAAAGTGAAACCTGGAGATTATTTTGGTCCAAACAGTGTGCAATTAGGGACAAGAGGTAAGGCTGTATTCCCATGGCATTCATTGTAGGCAACATAAGAGTCATCTGAGTAGTTCTTAAAGATAGCTCTTTTGATGGTTTATGTTGTAATTTTTTTTTTGCATTTTAAATGCCAGAGCTCAGATCACAGGGTTTTAGCTGAAATTATGTAATATTCTATCAACATTGTTATGTGGAACTTTGGCACAAAACATTCTTTATCTTTGTGCCTTTTTCAGCACTTTGGTACATATCTGAAAGGAAAGAGAAGGTCATGTTTTATAAGATAGGTAATAACAAGGCAGATGGCATCTTTCCCAAATCAAATACCTTCAAGAATAAAGAGACAATTTCATGAAATAGAGCGGCTTCCTTCCAGCATTGGACAACTGGAAAGCCTTGCAGATTTAGAGAGTTTGGCATTAAAATGGATGTCCTAAAGGCTCTTAGTAGCACATCAATTGTGGGAGGAGCAGAAGAATTTCCATGATAAATCAAATAAATTGTCCAAAAAGTCTTAAAATAATGTTTTTGGTCAAAAGAAGCTCAACTTTCTGCTTTCTGGTCAGGTTATTTGTACAGCAAGAAGTACAGCCACCTTTCACCACTCACACAGGTCAAAGAAGTACAACCATTTTTGTACTGTGTCATTAATCATGGTCGATCTATTATTTGACTTGTTCCATGTTGTATCTCTGGTTGATTGAGCATAGAGCAGGCAAAGGGTGTGAGAAGATGAGAAGTCAAAGCTGCCAAAGCAGTATCAACACACTTTTCTTCTTGGCTAACATAGCACCTGCTATACCACTGGCATTTCAGTGGTGATGTTGAATAAGCACCCTGGCTATGGGAGTCAGTGGACTTTTCTTTGCATACTCTGAATGTGACCTATTCAAACATGAACAGCAATACACTAGCATGGTTATCCTTGACCTTAAATACTCACACACTCAAAGTGTTTGACCATGAATCATGTTTTCTCCCCTTTCATTAGTGTCAGTCTGTACATTTCAAAGTGTATTTCATTTACAAATGATTTAGCAGTCTTGTTACTGGAGATAACATGCCCATTCCTAAAGGCATTATATTAACTCACCAGGTAATAGGACTGCAAATTTGTTCCATTTTCAATAGGTTTATCACACCAAATTCAAGAGGCTGCCTTCTCCTTTACTAGTGCTTTGTCTCCCTCGGCTCATTCAGGACTTGAAATGTTCAGTCTTTATTTCTAGTGTTTGTGAATTTAATGCTATTAGGAAATGAAGACTATTTTCAAAACCTACATTCTGGCAGAGAATCCAGTCAATTGACATATAGACAGTGAGTGCAGAATATGATTGCAAACAGGAAAAATCATATTAATTCCCTTCCACATTGGTATTCAGGTACTGTTCCTCCTATATTTACTGGAGAGAATGACATTTACCTGCATTTAATACTGTATCTCTTTTCTTTTTTTTTTTTTTTTTTTCCCTAAATGAACTGCAGCTAGAATTGCAAAAAGAGGAAAAAAAAAAAATAAACCCCCAAAACAACAACAACAACAACACCCAAGTAATTGAGAAAAATACATATAAACGTATATCCATGTTTTAATTGAACCTAAAAAACAATCCTGTTTTGCAGTTCTTTTTCTGATTGTCTTTATATCAGGGTATAAAGCATCTTGCTGAATCTTGCTGCATCTGCCCTGATACTTAGAAAATAACAGCTTGCACACAACAGATGTTTTAACCCATTCATGTTTAAATCATTACACTACATGTTCTGTGTTTGTATGTCCGCCTTCTAACGCTCCTAGCTTTCTATTTGTTCAAGCTTTTGTTTTCCTAAGGACCAGCATTCAAGGTAGATAGATTATAACAACACCCTGGCACTGCCCTGTTCTTCTTCCAGGAGACAGTATTAAAAGAAGAGTGAGACATGACACAGTAAAGATGAGCAATTCAGTCGCCATATGTCCCTGCAGCAGTTAAGCACAACAGGATGCTCTGAGACAATGTCAGAAAGAGCATCCTGCTGTTCCTCAGTTCTGGAGGACAGAGGTAATGTTTCACCCTTATCTGTAAACTACCTGCTGTTTGCACTTTTCTGTCACTGTTTTGCTGTTCATTAATGTACCTTCTCAATGGAATATTGGCAGTGCTTTTCAATGACTCTCCACAGTACTTTTAATGCAAGGGCAAACATTTAAGAAAGAAAAGAAACAAATACTGACTTGAAAATAGTCTGAATTAAAATAATTAGTTTATTAAAACCTTTACCAACTGGAAAATAAATGGCTATTGCAGGAAAGACACAAGAGTGGGCTTTGCACAAATATCTCATCAAAGACCTTTGTCAGTGATCAGTCACTGAAGAACAGGTGCCTTTCTTCATTGACAGCGGCCAACATTTATTTTATTTTATGATTGCTGTTACGAAGCTGGAGTTAAGGAGAAAGACCTATATTACCTTTCAATTGGTGCCATCAATTTCATGTCTTTGTTCAGTAGTGCAAGTCTAACATATGATCTTTCTAGAGAAAGAAATACCTTTTAATTGTCACATGTATATAGATCTTATGCTATATAAAGATTTTGCATTATTTTTTCTTTTTAAATCCTTATTATTTGTATTATTACATGTGAAACAATTTTTAAGTCCTTTCTATCTACATACACTAATGGCCTTCTAAAATGTTGAGTTGAATTGCTTGAACAAGCATACATAGTTCCTTTTGAAAATAAACATAAGGATAGCCTTATTAAACAGGAATAGTTCAACCTACTTCAATCTAGGCCAACCTAATCTTCCTAGTCCTATATCCTGTCTCCACTGGTGATATTTGCCCTGTTTCATATATGTTAATTTCATCATATAATCTCTTTATTTTTGAAGAGCATAGATAGCAGAAAATTATTTTATTGCTGTGACATTTTTCTAGAAATACAGTGCTCCTGTTCAGCATCTGATCACTAAAAGTATCATCTGAAAAATAATATTGTTTCAAACAATATCTTTATTTTAATTCTGTAGTTATAGCTTGGAGAAGAAGTTCAAATAAAAATAGTCTTAAATACCTATTTCAGTTTAGAGGATTTTTCTTCAATTTCCACCCCTATTTTTTAGACCAGGAAAGTCTGAAATACCAAGTTTCAGTCCAAAGGAACAATTTTTGAACAGACATATAAAAGCCCAAATAGACTTTACAATGAAAAATCTCACAGAAGAATAAGTACCTTGAGTCACAGAAGCAAACACTCTAAAACTGGAGTTTCATAAAAATGAGTGATAGGGTCAAAACTGAACTGAAGGTAACTAGCTGGTGTCTATATTGACATGAGATGGCAGTAATACCTGCCTCACAGCTGCTGACGAAGCTTTCTCTGAAGTTATTAAACCCCATGAGTGTAGTGGAAGTTCTGCTGAATACAGACCACAGACCTCAACCCTTGGTCTGTCATGCATGAGAAGACACTCCAGATCATCAAGTCTTGGCCAGCAGAATTCCAAATATATGTCCATATGCACAAACTCCTCAGTCAAAAACAATTGCTTGGTTTACCTCCTGCAGCATCTTTCAATCTGCTCAGGAAAATGCTGATAGATTTTGTCAACTTAATTTGAACCTCTTTTTTTTTTTTTTTTTCTGGTACCTGAAATCCCTTTATCCTTTACACCAAACACATGACTGCGTAATTAACATTGTCATAAACAAGCACCCGAAATAAATTATTATAAATTGAAGACAAAATGAAATGTTCATCTTAAAGAATTATGCAGGAAACACCACCTTTATTTGTTAGCACTTACTTT
The DNA here is from genome assembly GCA_024605025.1 of Megaceryle maxima. Taxonomy (NCBI): domain Eukaryota; kingdom Metazoa; phylum Chordata; class Aves; order Coraciiformes; family Cerylidae; genus Megaceryle; species Megaceryle maxima. Next base: position 17,005 of record JANHGN010025088.1, on the reverse strand, counting down.
CTATCTTTGTAACAATCCATATCATCAAGCTCTATAAAATTAGCAGAAATTTCATGTTAAAAGGCTTATATGTTTGAGATATAAATTAAGAACTTCTCTGTTAAGACATCATTATGAATCATTTTTTAATCATCTGATGCAAACTGTGTTCAGAAACTTTGACATTTTTTTAAAGGAAAATTGAGAAAGACATTATTATCTTCATTCTCGTCCTTCAGTTTCAAAGTGGGATTTTGAATTACAGACCTCCATATAATGCAGTGCAATAGATTTCAATGCCATCAAGTACATGAGTTCAGACCATGGACCAGAGATTTTCCATGTACAGATTTAGGACCATAATACTTTTCTCTAAGCTGAAAAAGCTACGAATGTAAAAATGCTTTCAGATTGCAATGCAATGTTCTTAATAATGAACATATACAGGTCATGGAGGTGAGATTTCTGTTCCCTAAAATTTTGCAACTTTTGGGATGAATCTCCTTTAAATTTCATCTCAAGGAAGAATGAGCTCATAATCAATGACAAATTCACCATTGTTAACCAAATATTATCTCAATGATCTATTCCAAAATGGACATACTTAAATACTTCCAGTAAATGTAAAACAAATGACAAGGAATGCTCAGGAAGATAACAAGGTATAGACATTTGAAATTGTCATATAATTTTAGTATCTATTTGTGGTTCAGTTATGATTATGTACCAATAAAAAGCACAGGTCCTTATAAAGAAACTGTTGTCATACTCCAAGAGTCTGGTTCTCAGATGTTATCCTGAACTCCATGTTAGTGGTAAAGGCTTTCTAAGCAGTATCCTAACACATTTAGATGGTTCAGAAAACTGATCCAAAAACTTCCATGCAAAAAGGTCACTTGAAAGCAAATACTAGGGACTATTAGGAACACCAAGATGCTGTACCACCCTCTGAAAAGGATGTCTTTACCTAGAGCTTTAGGCAGACCTCTCTGCTGACCAATGTATGGGTCACAGCGTGTTTTTATAAAAGCAGTAAAAGGATACAGTGCCATGCCTCTTTATTCAATTATGTTTGTTGGTGGCAGATGATTTGTTTTAGATTTTGTCTTTACTTTCATATTAGATTAATGTGAAATTAATTAGAGCAATATGATTAATTAGAGCATAAGTCACAATACGCAAAATTGGAAACAGATAGATTTAAAAAAGATTGCACATACATCTTCAGATTGGGAATTATTTTCAGGATGTGGCATCAATAATAGTCAGATGAAATTCACACCTTTTCCCTCTCTAAGGTTTGAGGTTCAGGACCGTAGATCTAATTTTTAACAGAATGGTTTCAATATTTCACTTCTCAAGTACCTATATCCTAGTGTCTGAAGCCATGTTTTTCTTTTTGAGAAGAAAGTTGAAATTATGCTGGATCTTATTAATTCAGAGGTAGTCTGCACCAAGAACAGAATGCATCCTTTTTACATATATTGTTACATGGCTGTGAACAGTATGTGTAGAGTGAAAACTGTCAGTATGCCAGACTCCTCTCAGCATGACATATTCTTCATGAACATGTCACATGGCTCTCAAACTTGCTTTCAGACTCTAGCCTGTGAAATTTTCACTCAATCCCATGTAATTAATGCATAAATGTCCATCTACAAGGTAGGTGATTTTCTAGTATCCAATAATCTTCCTCACCCAGAACACGTGAGCTATAAAGTCCAGCCAAGTGCCATCACTTCTAAAAAGCAGAAGAAAAATCTCCATGGCGATCACACTCCATTAATTTTCCCAAGGACCTTAAATAAATAGTTCTGACAAGTTTTTTAAACTTTATGTAGGGCACATACATAGTTTCTATACTGTTATATAAATTAAATCATCTTTTTTGTATTGTATTCTTAGAAAATAGAGGCAATGTACAGAGTTTATCAAGCCTTCAGCAAGTCCATAAGGAAATTAAAATGGGCAGCAAGGTCTCTTTTTCCTTGATCACTGCCACAAGACTTTGTCACTATTTAATAGGAATAGTCTTGTGACATCACTAAAAATACACTTTGGAGAGAGGTGGCTTTTACATTTTCAATTTCTGAATAAGCATGTAAGAACAAATATTAGCCAGTGGATATGAAAGTAGAGATAAATAAAATAATAAAATAAAATAATAATAAACACAGGTCTAGAAGAGCTCCAGGGTCAAAAGTGTTAATGTGGCTAATGAAATCAAGAAGTTAGGAAACAGAAGGATCCATTTAAATATTTTATTTTATTAATTTTGGCTTTTGTCAATACCTGAGTTGTTTTGGGTCTAAAAACTGCTCAGGACTTCATCCTGTTAGTTTTTCTATTCCCATTCCGTAATAAGGAATGGCAAGATACTCATCTTGAGTCCTGTATAGGTGAGAGCTCAAACTCCAGAACTGAAGTTTCAGCCTGCATAAAGCATTAGCAAGATACAGAAAAACACTTTCTGGAGCTCAAGAAAGAATTAAGTTGTCTATACAAATTTAGCATAATTGTTCAATCTAACCTTAATAGTATTATATTCTCAGTACAGATGTGTGTAGGCTGGTGATGATTAAATACTCTTCACTGAAGTCAAAACCTGGTGAATCAGCAAAAGTCTCATCAGTCTCTCACTCACCAGTCTTACACCCTTTCAAGTCTGGTATGGAAGAAGAGCTTACAAACTTCATGATGTTTGGCTGTTATACTGACTTGTCAAGGTTAAACTCCATCACAAAAGCTGCCAATACTTCATTCCAGGGATTTATTTGTTTCATTTTAGAGTGAAACCTGCCAGGGAAAAAGATCATTGTGTCTGCAGTACAGAAAAAAGTATGATGGGAAAGGAGCTCAGCTGATCTAAATGTTTGCATGTGCTAGGGTGAGAAGGAGTTTGGTAAGAATTTCATTAAGCTCTCTTTAGACTTGAAAGTTCAACATATTTAAACATTCTCTCTTTAGCTGAGGCGTTCAAGGTTTTCAAAGCTTCATCAATTTTAATCACCCTGCATTGATCTGGTCACACTCCTGGCAGAATCAAACCTGTTAGTCAGACAGAAGTAAATTTCAGCCCTGGTTATGGTCCATTCAAATGTTAAATGGCACCATTAAATACCATAGATACGGTTTTTAAGCATGCAGTATTGTATTCATTATGCTTAAGGACTTAAAAAGCAATTCTTCCTCACCAAGTGCCTATCAACAGAGAAATACTCAGCAAAACTAATAGCTTTGAATTTTCTCACAATGGTGAATGAAGACAATAATGTAACACAAACATTGACAGTAAGTAAACACTCTATGATCTGCTTGGGTTTTTTGGTTTTTTTTTTTTTTTTGGTGTGTGTATATCTACTCATTACCCCCCAAAATAAGACTGTATTTATCTTGATTTTGTATTATGAAAGAACTGAAAAAAAGTCAAAGAGAAGGAAGACTCTGAGAAGATATATGGTTTCTAGGGTGTAAAAAAGGTGGATGCTGGCCAGGTTACCCTGAAAAAGAACAAGTGAGACATAAATGTTGCATTGCAGTCTTTTAATTTTGCAGCTGTAGCTTTCTTTGTATACATAGAAACTTAGAAACACAGAAGTGTCTGGGTTGGAAGGGACCTCTAGAGGTCATCTAGTCCAAACCCCCTGCTAAGAGCAGGGACATCCTCAACTACAGCAGGTTGCTCAGAGTTCTGTCAAGCCCCAAGTTCTCATGAGGATCTAACCCTGAAAGACTGTCTTGAGTAACCTTGTTCTGTATAGATTAGATAAAAGGGACTAACTATGTGCTAAGCGGAAACAAAGAGGAGCCTCCAGCAATAAGTTAGATCATACCGGTTTTGTGGTTGCCAGCTCAACACAACCTTGCATTCTGAGCCAAAGGTAAAAATACACTGCAAGGAAGACTGTGAGCCTTCCTCCAGAAGACCCTGGCCCATGACCACCAGACAGCAGTGTGCAGGTTTCAATGGGAGGAGACTTATGATAAAGAGTTCCCAGAAATAACTATAATAACCACACCTATTCCTGGAATTAATGGTAATAACCCCTCCTTTGCCAATGAATATGTATGTTTCTCATTATAAATAATTGCTTGCTTTGAAGTACGGTGCGCAAGTTCGGAGGAGTGATCCCCCTGGCACCCGGTGCATAATAAACATGCCTACTTTATAACCTATCTTGGGTTGTAGAGTTTGATTCTGCACGTCACAAGGCCTGTTGCTGTTGGAGTTATATCTCTTTGCTCATGCCTATCTGTAGATAGCACAATTGGATCCTGCCACAGAAGAAAAAAAGATTTTTTTCCTACTTAGGTAACTGTAGGCAATAACCGTATTTTATGTTGAATTTTTAAACATCTAGTCATTATTCAGTAGGGATTCAAACTGTTTTCAGCAAAATCTTGTGAGCATTAAAGATATATACATATTCAGAAATTGGAATGTGTTTGTGAATGATTCAGTAACCAAAAAGTAGATGAAAGTGTTGTTGCAAAAAAATGGGCTAACAATCCCAAAAATGCCAAGTGGGCTTGTTTAGGTGAGGACCATCAGAACTTGGCAGAACTGTTGTAAAGATAGGAGAATGGTAAATTTCTGCTTTCATATGTAAACTTAAGAGTGATGAATGACTAACCAATCATTTACTGTAGTTTTTTCTTTGCTGTTATTTTGTATAGAAGACTTGCCTTATTTCTTAAAAAGTGTGCTAGCTTTGTGAATTATTGCCCAACACCTTCTTTCTGTGCAGAACTAGAATAAAACAAATATCTCAATTCCATGTGTCAACTAGTTTTTGCACACCGGGTAAAGAACCCAGATCTAGGACAACAGAAGTCCTAAATAATAACATCCAATCAGCTTTTGTTACAAGGTAGATATGTTGGATTACAATTAAAACCAATGTGTACAACACATTTTTTCATCATTCTTCGTGTGTATGATAAAGTATTTCAATACAAATTTATGTTTATGTTTTCAAGTCTTCATCATGCTAGCAATAAGTGGATATTGACTCCTTCAGAGAAAGACATTAAAATTTATTGACCTCAAAGGTAAATATTAGCTGAGGTGAAGCGCAGGTCAAGATTTCTCTTAGGAGACAATTAATCTTGATATTCAGTGAGACAAGAAATTACCATATGTAATAATATATACATTCTAACAATTTGGTTCATTACACACATTGAAAATCAGTTATGAACTTCATCTCTTAATCAGTTACAACTGGAAACATTTTCTGTGCAACATGATTTCTTTAAACAATATAATTACAAAAAACACACACTGGGAAAAAAAGATCTTCTTACTGAGGGGAGGACAATAGTCAGCCAGAATAGAAGTCTGTATATCAACAGGTTTTTAATTAGAATGTAATGAAACTGAGAACATATAAATCACTTAGGAAATAATAAGAGAAAAATACATTTCTACAATACTGCATCTGAGTCACCCCTGAGTTAGGAATTTTCTTCCCTCCTCTATCTTTTAACATACCATACTTCTTAACATTAACTTTCCAGAAACTTTAATTCCATTTTTTATTAAAAAACAAAAACAAAATAAAAACAAAAAACCCCACAAAAGTTATCAAATGGATTTATAGCTTAAAGTTCTATAATAAATGCTTGTAGAAGTATCAATATGAACTGAATGACAAAAGTCAATAATGTTGCACAAAGATCCAACATTTAATTTGGATTAAGAACCTAGCTGTTTTCATTTAAAGTCAAAGAAATACTGAAGTTGTGCAGTTAGAAGCTGAAGGACTGAGTTCTGCAACATTTGGAGTCCTCAGACTTTGTTTTGGGTCATATGATCAAATATTTTCCAAATATTCCTGGATTTAATATTTGGCTAAAATGTATGTCTGATATTTTTATGTTATATTGTTAAATTCTATAAAGTATAGTGTAGTGTTACTAGTCTCTTAGTAGGTGATTTATATCAAAACCACATTATAAATAATTAATACTATAATTGCATATAACATTTGGAATTCACAGTTGCTGTGATGTTCATTATGTTACAGTTGTCTACCTTGTATACAAATTCTATTTGAAATTTTGTAATCTTAAAATATTTACAATTTCAGTGATCCATACACCAAAGCTAATTCACTTAGGAATGAATGAATAATTCAGAATAACTAATACATTAGAGAATTTTGTGATCTGTTTCTGAAGAACGAACAACAGCACAGAAGGCTGTATTCTTTGAAAGAAGCTGAATAAGTAAAAAGTAAACAGAATCTGTTCTTCAGGTTGGAAAGCTTCTGAGAAGAGATAGAATTTTAAGAATGAAGGATGTAATCTGAATTTCACATTACCATAATCTGAAATAATGCAAAAATAACTACAGGCTATTTAAAGTATAAATGTATGCTAAAAAAGCAAGAGACATTTGTGGAAGACCAAATAAGTTTGACTCTAATGTGATAGTTAACTTTTATAATGATGAACAGTTTA
>JANHGN010025086.1:0-23279 GCA_024605025.1 Megaceryle maxima | reverse complement strand
ATTATTAATCAGGGTTAGGGTGGATTTAAGAATGTTTAGGAAAGTAACACAAAAGTGATACACCCAGTTAGGAGACATAACCTTTCCAGTTGTAATACAATAAGATACACCTGCAAAAAATAACATAAAATCCAATTATAGCAGATTATTTACCAGCATTCTTTAAAAAAAATAAAAAAATTAAAAAATCAGGGATTATCAGCATCCTAAAAAAAAAAATATAACTGCTCCTAACCATTTGTAGATTCTTGAGAAGCACTGGCCATCATTCGGGTATGTTGCTCACTTACATCTGTGGTCTTTATAATTTAATGTTTTACTTTAACATAGCTGCAGTTTCTCTCTTGTGTATTTGTCTGGTCATTGCCAACAGTTATCTTTTTTCTGGAGTAATAGCCAGTCAAACAAGCAAACTCGTGGGAGATCCATTTCAAGAATAGCTAAATCAGAGAGATAACAGAAGATTCTTGAGCAGGGTGTCTTGATATTTATTTGTAATGTGTTGTTTCATAATTGTGTCATTAGCTGCATATATGGCTATACTTGAAGTTCTTTATATTTTGTCCGAAGGAGGTATTTCTAGAAAACTGGCATAGGAAGAATCTTGGCATATGGATGAAAACTCTTTAATTTCTTTGCATATATAACATTTAAAGTACACAAAAACTATGTCCTTAATAAAGCATCAACCTCTTCATTACTTTTTCCATGATGGTGGTGAAAAATAAAGTCAGTGCTTTATTTTGTGGAACCAGTGAGCCAATTGTGCCTCTGGGCTTTGCACCCTCAACAGCCACCAGGCAGCTGTAGGATTATTTTGAATAATAAACAGTCTCCGATAGAGGCAATGATCAAGGTGATGTATCAATCTAACAATGGCCAATAGTTCTTGTGTGACAGTATTGTTTCTCAGCAGCAGAGTTTGATTACAGCATGAGGCTATGCTCTCTAGTTTTTGTGTTCTTAAAATAGTACTTCTCCTATCTCTAAACCAGTAATATCAATATCCAGAAGGAAAGAAATCTTTTATACATATAAGTAAGGTAAAATTATGCTTACCTGCTACTTAGAAACATTTTCACATTTTTACCCCGGCTGAACACATCCTTCTTTTTAGAGAAGTAACACAAGAAAATGACAAGTTGGATACAAACTTGTCTAATTCAAAATACCATCATCCACATTGCTTAATTTTAATAGGCCATAGACTCCACTGCTGCTACAAACCTCAGATAAGAGAGGTTTTCCAGACTCTTTAGTATTTTACCTGGAGATCTGCAATAGTAATTTCCAAGTTTTTAAAGCAACTCTTTATTCTATATAAATGCTGAAATCATGTTCAATGAAGATTGTGCTGTATTCCTAGAGATACCGTATTAAAAAAAAAAGAGATATATATATATATTGGCCACCGCACTCACCAATATTCTCATTGCTATCCTTTAAAAAAAAAAAAAAAAAAAAAAAAAGGGGCAAACGAGCTATGTTTCTATTATCCCACTCTAGAACCATATCACAAAATTTTCTTCTGCAGGGCTGAGTGATCCATCTTAGGCTGAGTACTGCTTTACTGAGTGCTTCTTTTTCCAAACTCAAAGAATTGCAGCTAATGGCTCAATGTCCAAGTGGAAACCAGTGACAAGTTCCTCAAGGATCAGTATTGGTATCAGTGCTGTTTAACATCTTTGTCAGCAACATGGACAGTGGGATTGAGTACACTGTCAGCAAGTTTGCCAATGCCAACAGGCTGTGTGGTGTAGTGGACAAGCTGGAGGGAAGGGATGTCATCCAGTGAGACCCTGACAGGCTTGAGAGGTGGGCCCATGCAAACCTCATGAAGTTCAACAAGGCCAAGTGCAAGGTCCTGCACCTGGGTCAGGACAATCCCAAGCTTATATACAATAAGGACAATACAGGCTGGCCACAGAATAGATTGAGAGCATCCCTTCAGAGAAGGACTTGGGGGCATTGGTTGACAAGAAGCTTAACATGGCTCAGCAATGCACACTTGCAGCCCAGAAAGTCAGTTGCATCCTGGTCTGCATCAAAACAAGCATGATCAGCAAGTCCAGAGAGGTGATTCTGCTCCGCTACTCTGTTCTCATAGACCCCACATGGAGTTCTGTGTTCAGCACTGGGGCCCTCAACAAAAAAGTACATGGACCTGTCAGAGCAAGTCCAGAGGAGCACCTCCCCTGTAAGACAGGCTGAGAGAGTTGGGTTTGTTCAGCCTAAAGAGAAGGCCCCAGGAAGACCTTATTAAGCCTTCCAGTACTTAAAGGGGACCTACAGGAAAGATGGGGAGTGACTTTATCAGGGAGTATAGTGATAGGATGAGGGATAATGGTTTTAAACTGAAAAAGGGTAGATTTAGATTAGATACTACAAAGAAATTCTTCACTGTGAGGGTGGGTGCTAGAACAGGTTGCCCAGAAAGGTTGTGCATGCTCTCTCCCTGGAAGTATTCAAGGCCAGGCTGGATGAGGCTTTGAGCAACCTGGTCTAGTGGAAAATTATGCTTAAACTAGATCTAAAAAAGTCCTACCAATTGTTATTTTCATTTTTAAATTCTTAATATAATTTGTTAAGAAAGACAGGATTACAGCTACATTAGTTCTAATAAAGAGAAAAGTAAAACACATCTTGAATCACATAAGCCCAGTTCAGGGAAAAAGACACACATATGAAGTTATATGAAATCATATAACATAATATGAAGTTATAGTTATTTCTGAAGACCGTTATTTCAGATGTTTGTAGCACATTAAGATATTTTCTGAAATGGAACTTAAGTCCATTTGAAAAGTCTTGTCTCAGTTCCTGTTTGTATGACTGATGACAGTGTTTGCATAAGGCAAGGGAAAAAAAAAAAAAGAAATATTCAGTTGCTACTAAATTATTTTAATTTAAAAAAAAGCTGCCCCTTTTTATACAAGTCTAAATATTAGTCATAGTTCTGAAATAACCTTTCTGTTCAAAAACTCTTGTCTGGAATGCAAATAAACCTAAATGAGTTTCTTAAAAATCTGAAATTCTGTTGAAAGTTAACTAATTTACAAAGAATTTAAAATATTTAGCTGAGACCTAATTATAAAACATGAGCTAAAGATATTTTTAAAAAGCAAAAGCACTGTAATCCTCTGCACTTCCAGCTCACTATCGCTGCAAATATGAAATATTGTACTTAGGATAGGGTGTTTCAGAATTCATAAGGCATCTGAAAATCTCAGTATACTCATGCTCTTTGTCGGCCCTAGCAGAAAAATCATCCTTCACCAACTGCAAAATATTTCATTATCACCTAGACTTGCCCCTACCATTTTTTCTCTCAATTAGCTCAGCTATCTTGAGGGTGACACCAAAGCCAGTATTTTTTGGTTTTAGGTGGTTTTTTTTTTTTTTTTTTTCCTGCCAAAGTAGACGAAATGAGCTTGAATGAATTATTTCACCTTCAGAGCAAGATGAACTCTAAAACATAAGCTAACATTTAGCCACTTCCTTCAGATTCTTGGGGGTTTGGTTTTTTGTTTGTTCTAATTATGGTTCAACAGGACCATTCATGGAAATAAAATCCCTTCTGGCTTTCCACATATTTGTGAAGTATCTATGTGGGTGAGCTTTTGTGGAAGTTGTGCCTAATCAGATCACAGCATCACAGAATCACTATTGTCAGAAAAGATATTTAATATCATACCAGGGCCACCACTACACCATATCCCTGAACACCAGTGAAGACTATTCTGTCACCTCAGCAGTTCCCCTAACTGCACAAAGAACCATACACTGGTCCTTGGCATATGTGTTATAAAAATATTATACAACATGTATGTTATAGATCTATAACATACATAAGTTGCTCACACTCTACAACTACCTGTAAGGATGTTGTAGAGAGGTAGGCACTGGTCTCTTCTCACAAGTAATTATTGATAAAACAAGAAGGAACGGCCTCAAGCAGCACCAGGGGAGGTTTAAACTGGACATCAGGGGGGAAAAAAAAAAAAAAAGTCACTGAAAGGGTTGTCAGGCACTGGACCAGGCTGCCCAGGGAGCTGGTTGAATCACCATCCCTGGATATGTTTAAAAGACATATAGATGTGGTGTTTGGGGACATGGCTCAGTGGTGGACTTGGTAAGAAAAGGCGTGAATGGTTGGACATGATGATCTTACAGGTCTTTTCCAACCTAGATGATTCTATGATTCTATATTGTGGATCCTTACACATCCTTACAATGGAGAAAGTATACATAGAAGTTTGTTGCAATTATGTAATTTTAGGCTACCTTGCTAAAATGAAATTAAACTGCAGTGGAAATTGACTTTAATATGATCTACTAATCCTCTTAAATCAGTAGTGAAAGTAAATTGCTACAGGTTTCACAGAGAAGCAGATCCACTCTCTATATTAATATTTCCTTTACACCAAGAATATTGTTCCATGGCAAATTGAGTTGACATGTCAACAAACACCATTTCCACATTCTTAGCATTTGGGGGAGGGGGGACAGTGTTGAATGCATGAGAGTACATATACTTCCACAGCTTCATTCACAGAATGTAGTTCTTTCTTAGGGTAGCAAATTCTGAAGTGTTCTTTTTTTTTCTTTTCATTTTTTCCTGTCATGAATATGCTTGAGTTTCTGTGGTTTTTGATGAATGTCATATCTTCTTTCTTGAAAATTTCTGTTTTCATGACCACTTTGAAAATATTCATGAAGATCACACCATGTGAGAACAGATTCTGACACCTTCCCTGCTCTTTGCTATCCCATGCTCACACTACTTGTCATGAAGCAGATGGATAGTCCTTATAAGTCCTTCCATCGAAGACCCCTGATACACCCTCATGCAATTCTCCTAGTTTGTGTTAAAGACAACTCCAGCAACAGAGACATACTCTCACTTTTTTTTTTTGGGGGGGTGGGGGCCACCACAGCAGGAAACTGTATGTGCACACATTCACGTGGGGCTGTACTTGTAAAAACAGCGCTGCCTAGTTCCTTTGCTAAAGTCACAATGATATTTTTGGCAGTCATTTCAGAGTGACACAATCAAAAGTCTATCAATCTATTGTTAATACAGCTTACTGAAAATATTGCTGTTTACTTTTCTAAGTATATAAACCAGAATACAGCAAATGACAAAGAGCTTTTAGTTTTCTGTCCTTATAACCACCAAATGGGTTCTGATGAGTAAGCCACCAGTCCATGCTATAACCTCAAAGCAGATAGGGTTTTTATAAAATGGTCTGTAGTAACAGGAAAAAGGAAAAACCAACAAAAAAAAAAAAAAAACACCAAAACAAAAACAAAACAAAACAAAAAAAACACACAACTTTCTTACAAACTAGAAGAGGACAGTCAGGAGAGTAAAGGATATTGATGTGAACAGAAGTCCTATGCCTGCAAGACAGTTAGACACAAAACTTTTATCCAACATAAGTACCTTCCCATGAATAAAAACAGTGGAAAATGCTCTGAAATACAACCCACACTGTTTATAAAAGAATATGGTATAGTCTTACCTCAAATTCCAACAAATGCAATATTTAATGCATGGTATACAGATTTATATAAATGCAAAGTTAAATTTGAAATCTCCAATGCCTAGACACAAAAGGTCACAAATGGTAGCACTGAATATGTTGTCACTATATAATGTTGATTTGATCTTTAAATGTGTTTTTTCATTGTTTAGATAGGTTTGGAAAAAGATTAGGAAATCGGATTTAATGTATTTTTGGATACATTTTTCTTAGCTATATCAGTCACACAGTAAGTTTCTGCAGGCATATTGAATGTCATGAATGATAGAGTCTGACAAGATTTAAAGAGATAAGTCTTAATAACAGTCATATTTTATAGTCTTTCCTTCTCAAGGACATCCAAACAAATACACACAGCAGTACTAAAAGGAAGTCACATGTAGCTTTCACAAATCTCCATTTTCCTCCCTCAGCTGCTTACAGATGAGACATGCACAGGGCTTACCACTTACCCCTGAAGTGACTCCATGTATGTTTCCTTTGAGGCTAAGAAAAGATCAAATCTGGACATAAATAGATTATTTAACTACATTTCTCTTTGTGTAAACATCACACTCTATATCCAATAACAAGCAAAGGGATTTAACTGAGCAAATTCTTAGCTTACAAAAATAAAGCTATATATCCTTTTTGGTATTATTGGATCATTTTGCCAAGTATCTACTTTGTTTGGTTTTGGCTTAATAGAAACAAAAATTCTACTATTTGCACAGTTGTATATGGCCTTTGTAGGTAAACAGTACTTTTTTCATTAACCACTCTCTTTCTGTATTGTTTGTTCATCACTCATGGTCTTTATCTGCATTATTATTTTCAAATGTGCTCCATTTGACTATCAAGGGGGGTTTTGTTGTTTGGTTTTGTGGTAGTTTTTTTTAAATTAAGTGTCTAGAATAGACCAAAAGCATCATTGCTAAAGAATAAGCAAGACACTCCCTCAGTGCTTAATATATCTTATTTTAAAAGGAAGAACACCACAAATTAGCTATGACCTGTCACTAACCTTACATTTCCATTTGGTAATCTTATAAAATTTTAAAATTTTAAAAAGTCTTTTAAAAATCTCACTTCAGAGAGTGAAATACCAAAATCTTACTGCTATATGGACTAGAAAGAAGCACATATTTCTATAAGTATAATAAGCCATGAAAAATGCAGACATTGTCTGATTTTTACTGTTTAATTAGATTCTCAAAGGTTTAGTCCTAATATTGCTCCTTGTTAAGTGGCACAATATGAAGCAAGAATAATGAATTTTAAATGTAATAACCAAAGGCTTGCTGATAATTTCTTGAAGGTTCTGTATCATTTTTTTAAACAAGTTTCAGTTACCAAAATGCTTAAAATATGAATACACATATTCCTATTAACAAATATAAACCCCAAAATTATTAAGTATTTTTAAAAGAAAATTAATTCCCCTGATTTATACTCTGTATGATTATCAGTTTCCTAATGCACCTTTTTTACCTAATTCCTTAATAAACAAATAACATTAAATTTCTTTTAAAGATTTCCTGCCTTGTAGGATAAACATTGCAGAATATAAATGAAGATACTGCTTTAGAAAATACTCTCCTCTTAAAGAATATGTAATCTCCATGTTCTTTACTGTTATTTACATATATTCTACATAGCACAGTTTCTGATTGAGCTGCAGTGTCTGAGCAGTGAAATAGTTGTATTGCTCCTACTGAACTGATGTATCTTTAACAAATTATTACACTCTTTACAACTTTAAAAAAGCAAACATCAAAAAAACCAACAACAAACACACACAACAGCACCAGTCAAAACTATTCTCTAAGAAGTTGAATTGTTCAATATAAAATAACTGCTTTATTCAAGATTTTACAATAAGAATGCTGAGGCAGGACTTAAAATTTTTGCTTACATGCCTAAAAAGAAGGTGAAAGTCATAAAATTGACCATTGTGAGCTACAAGATGCAGACTTTCTTGTAAATGTTTTGTGCTTACTGGTACAATTATTTTTTATTATGGACTTTTTGGAAAGTCATGTCCTAATTGTGCACCTTTTAAATAACAGCATAAATTTAAGTTGACTGTTACAGCTGATATATACCAGATATTTCAATGAGTTCAGAAGGATAAAAGCCCAAAAGCAAGTGCAATTATAAAGTAACCCTTAATAAATTTACCAAGATTATTACCTACTAAGTGTGAATATGCATATGAATGAGCATTTTAATAAAAGTGTTTGAAATTCAGTATCAGTTACCTTATGACAAAAAAAACCCCAAACCCACACTCTTAAAAATAATAGCGACTTTTTGTTTTCATAGAAATGTGACATTTAATTTGAAATATTTTACTGGAGATACAGAACAAACTCAGTGTGAAGATGATACACTCTTCCAAAGCTCAAGTAGTTCTGCATCTTTTTGAAGAAAGCTTGATAAGCTTTAGTCAATAAACTTCTGTAGAGTAAGTAATCAGTTAAATACATATGTTCACAAACAAGCCCTTATTTACAGGACTGATTACGATGATCTATTGTGAAAACAACCACCACTCATTTTCTGGTAAGTTTTTAGCAGTTTCTGTTTCAGCATTTTTTGTATTTCAATATCAGGAACAAGCTGTTGCACTGTTAACATATTTATCTTTCCCTTTTAATTTCCTACCTGAGAAAGTAAGCTCAGTATGTGGCAATAAACCTCAAAACCTGGGAGGAAAAAAAAAAAAAAAAAAAATCCCTGCTTGATCCACTTTCATTTCCTTCATATTGCTGATGCCATGAAAGACATGGTTCGTCTAGCCTAACTTTTGCTATATGAAAGTTAACCATCCTAGGCCATTCTTTTCTAACCCTTCATAATTTTTCATGCAGAGAAAGTTAGAAAAACTAAGACTTTCCAGAAAGGAGCAGAAAATATAACATTCAAACACAGCCTTTCAGGTAGGTAGGTAGGTAATAATTTTACATTTCAGCTATTAGAAGAAAAAAGAAAAATAGAAGGAAAGAGAGTGAGGGAAATGCTCAAATGATTCAAGTTATAAAAGTTAAAAAAATAAAATAAAAAGAAACACACAAAAAAATTGTTCTTTCAAAATTATTTTGCCCACCCATAAAACATTACTACTGCCATTCATCTGTAAAAATATAGGATGGATCATTTAGTCTCTTAAGATTTCACTACACACATTGAAAACAGAGAGTGTTTATATAATTAGGAAACATCAGAGACACCCAGTAAAATATTAACATAGAAGAAAAGGGAAGAAGAAAAACAAACAAACAAAGAGTAAGCTCTCCCTGGACTGTTTTTCTGTCAAGAGTGTTACTGAGCCTAGAGAAATACAATTAAAAAAAAATAGGGACTCTAACAATCAGGAGGGATTTCATGCTGAAATATAGACAGCAATTTTCAACATTCCCAGTTCAAATTATTTTTAAATACCAGTGATCATTTTCTTGGGGGGGGGAAAAAGTGAGTTTTTAAAGAGTTTAGGAAAGTAAATACAAATATAAAATAAGACATTCAGCTACTGTGAATGAAATTCCACAAATATAAAGATAAAATTATTTAAGACCTATGAATGAATTAACCTTCTGATGCATTGTTAACAAAACATTGTTATCTAAGCACAACAGTGTAGCTGTGCTTTAAACTAGCCCCACTGTAGACACCAGTCAAAATATTAGCAGGGAACCTGTTTTTCTATACCCTAGGCAGAAACACCTAGAAATGGAAACACTTCAAAAATATATTATCTAAAAATGTGTATTTCATTTGAAAGATACACCAGACAAAACTATCAGACACATCCCTACATGAGTTACTATATTTCAATGGCATTTTGGAAAGACTATACAATAATATTCAAGGAAATTGACCCAAATCACTTGCCAATTTTGATCCAAGTGTATCTTCGTAGGGAATGTAAAAAAGACCAGACTCAAGCACCACACCCCTGGGCCACTTCTAATTTTTGCCCAAAGGAAAAAAAAAAAAAAACAAACACACCCCACAAGATTTGTGGGTTTAATTCCTTTTCATTTAATACCTTTTTAATTAAAGAAACAATACAAGGGTTTTTTGTGTTTCTGTTTAGTGTTCTATATAGTATTACAATACTATCTAGTTTATCTAAAGCTAGCTCAGCTCGAGTAATTAGAATAATGACCATTACTTGTTTGTTCTGTACTCTTTGAGCTACTGAAAGTTTTGGCTGTTTAAACTGAAGACACCATAAAAACCTAAGACAATTACTACTGTAAAATAAAGGAGCTAAGACACTTGGGAGCAAGAGTGGAGAGCAAATTCTACGTATTACTATGACAAGGGTCTTTGATTCTCCATACTCCAGTTCAGATGTGACAGCATAATGACATTATGTTATCGTATTGTTTAATCTAATCTTCCAACATACATTACTGCATAATATTCTAAATAGCTTATTCGGGAAACATTAATTTGCCTTGCAGATTGCAGAGTATGGAAATAAGGCACCTTCTAGTTTCTGTTTTGCATTATTGACAGAACTTCTAGTAATTGTTCCTCTAGAAGAGATTAGAGAGGATGAAGGTTAAAACTCAGAAACAAACAAGGTAAATATATTAAGTAGGGTACAAAGACCTCCTATTATTTGCAATGACTACAAAATACTCAGTTTACTTTTTCTAAATCGAGAGGATTCGCTCTTATACAAAATAAATAAATAAATCTCCAATATTTCAGTTTAGAAAAATCTCTTTTTCTCTGGTTTCTTATCTCCAGTGACAGAAACCATTTCATTCAGCAACCACATTTAAATGGGATGTATTACTTGAACTTTGCAACACTTCAAAAGACAAGTAGCAGTCAGTAAGAAGCGAGTTATATTCTCAACATCCAGTCTATCGAGCAATTGTGTGAAAATCATTTTACAAGGCTATTGGTGTTCCAAACGCTGGGTGAAAGGATCTGGGGATATTCCAAAAAGCCCACACGGATGAAAGCTTTCTTAACCTACATTAAATCTTGATAATGCAATAATGAGTCTTTTAAAAGGATAATTCTAATTCCCCTATCTAGTGCAATAAAGACTGTATACAGCTAATCTGCTTTGCCCTTTCAATTAAACTCGTCCAAGACGTTCTATGTAGTCAGCACCCTGAATTGAGTCATTAAAATTCTCGTTCTGTAAGAGTTGTGTGCAGCGCACCGTTGTTTCTAAATTCCATTAAATCCAAACGGTCTTTATCGCCCCATGACCACTGTGACTTCAATCAGCCAATTTAATTACCTTACAAAATTGTCAGCAGAAGCAGCAAAGAAAAACAGGAAGGGTCTGACGTTATCAGATTGAAATCTTCCTTTGTACTGTTTAATCTAGACCAGTCAATAACAATGCTTCTCACCTCCTTGCTGGCTTCCCGAGGCTCTTAACCTTACTCTTCTTTCAAAGATTTCTGTTGTTGTTTGTAAGACTGATTTTAACTCCTCTCCGTGTGGATGTTAACATATATCGAAAGCTTCTTGTCCTTGGCAGTAAAATTTTCATTGGCTTTAAATACTGGAATTACCAAACCACAGACCTCCGAGGGCTGCCACGGCAAGTGTTTATTTTGAAGATTTTCATGACACTCTTAATCTGAAAGCAGACTGCCTTCCCCCCTAAACCCCGATAGGTACATTTTCTCGTTTCTCTCTTAAATATAAGCAGAAAGGTTACCTCCTTACCACTAAAAGGATCATAGTGTAAAATCTAAAGGGGAAAAAAGTGCACATCCAAGAGAGCTAATGTAGGTCCAGTCTAAGAAAACTCTAATTTACCCAGCAGATACTTTTCACTCAAACTCTTGTCTCATACCCTTTTGCACAGAGCTAGCTCTCACTGATGGTCCATGACTTAGATAGTTTTAAATGCTGCTGTGTTGCAATAGTCACCTGGATTCCAGAAAAGTGTGGTTCTACACCCACTGGCAACTACAGAAGTAGTGGATGCGATGAGATGGCCTCTTCTCTGGTTTTGCCACACTTAAGTCTCATAAAAAAAACAATGATATGGAGATAAACTCAGTCTGTTTGAGCAAAAAGAGCTCAGCTAATAAGTATGCCAGTTGAAAACCCTGCTAAATAGTCATGGAGGAAGACTCCAGTGTATAGCAATTTCCCTCTACAGGATCCCACAATGGAGTTGAGAAATTAATTTTTATTTTTTTTTTTTTTAAATTTTGCAAGATTACATGACCATAGGTAGCTTTGTTTTGCTGCCTCCATTAATATGGAGGGCAACGGGAAACTGTTAAGCTTTCTAAAATTGATTTTGGGCTTTTTTTTAATTATTTTTTAAGGTAGTAGGAAAACTGGTAAGAGTTCAAAGCTCTCACCTGGTTCCTTGAAAAGCGTTTCCATCTCTGTATTGGCTTTCTTTTGCTTTCAAACTGGAAGACACCCCTCCACCCTTCCTTTATAGTTCATTGTAATCCACAACATTCAGCTCCCTTCCTTACCCACTTGATTTTAGGCAGCTCTAAAGCAACAAATAGTCGAGGTTACAATGACTTGTACTTTTCTTCACCCTTCTTTTCGAATGTACTGAAGAAAACACATTATCTCACAAAGTGAGGAAACACTTATCAGGCCACTGGGCCTCCTGCAGTGGAGGTCTTTAGTCTTTCACCACACTTTCACGAATGAGTTACCTGAGAGAGAATGAGAAAATGTAATGTCCAAACCGCTTTCATCTTCCAGTCACTTGGTCTCTTCACGCATTTTCTGAAGGAACGACAAATTGCTCCCAGCAGCAGAGACAAGGCCCGAAACAAACAATTTAAATAATGCAGGGTATTTTAGATGCATGCAGCAGCATTCACACCCCGTGTACGGAACAGGTAAGAAAAGGAGTTTTAAACCACCCCGGGTTCTTATTGCCTTGGGCAAGGGAAGAGGCACAGGTGTGAAAACACGTGTGAGTAGTTACTGATGGCTAATAGCTTTTAATGGCTTGTTAATTCAGCCTTAGTGCTGAATTCAGGCGAAGTGTTGGGATGCCCTCAGGGAAGTAAAGGCCGAAGAGAGAGGGCCTACGAGAAGGTTGTGAGGTAGTGGCTGAGGCCGGCCACAGGCTGCCCGCCTCCCACAGCGGTCGGACGTGAAGAGAAGAGCGTCTCGGCTGTGGATCGGCCGAGTTATCTGGTGCTCCTGAGGAGCCCCTGCCCTGGGTCTGCTCTGACACAGGAGCAGTGAATAGGAAAAGCTACGAAACGTGATCCCCGATAACGGAATGGATCTGCCGGCGGTCACGTATTTTGGCTTTTGTACGGTGCCAAGTGATAAGGAAAAGGTTTCCATCACACTTAGCACAGCGGAGAGACAAATACTAGGCTGCTGTTTTTCTCCCTCGTCAAGCTGGGACCTGTCCTTTCACCCGCAGCAATGGTGTAGGACTGTTCTTGTTTGAAACCCTCGAATACTGGGAGCGCCCTCAGGTTTTCGGGGCTTGCTTATGGGAGAAGCTATGTAGAAAAGCAAGGGAGGGAGCTTGGCGGCATGCCTGATGAAGAAAGGTGTCATTTAGGAAGGGTGGCTGGTGTGATGCCCAAATACCACGTTGTCCTACTCTAGCAGCAGCAGCATCTGGCGGGCGTACAGATGCCTGAGCGAGTGCCGCTGGGGAGGGAACTATGCCATGGCACCAGCTTCTCCCAGTGTTTGCTCCATACGGCGCAGGCAAAAATAACCCCACAGATTTTACAGATAACCAACCCAGGCGGCTCTATGTGGTTGCTAAAAGGTAGCTTGAGAAAGAGAGAAAGGACATGCTGGCTAGTCCCAACAATGAGAGGAGCCGTGGGGAGGACAATGCGAATCCATGGTGGTTAATTTGCACAGGAGGAATGAGGGGGCTGGAGTTCTGGCAAGCTTCAAGCTCTCCCCTGTTGCCATAGCGCTGCTGACTGAGGAAGAAGAGCGGGGGCTGGCAGGCTGCCTTCTGGAGGGAATCTCCTCAGCTCTGGTTTCTCCTTGGGAAGGACTCCACGGGAAGACACCGGTATCCCGTCCTCCTGGTCGCAAGGACATCCCGAAGGGACAGATAGCACGAGAACCAGGAAGAGGCAGTGGGGAATTCCTCCCTGAGAAATAACCAAAGCTTTTCCACAGCTCACTCCCTTCTCCTTCCCTCCTCCCCATCTCCTACCCCCCCCTCGCCCCCCACAATGCCTTACACAGGGGTATTGATATCAGCCTCTGGGGAAGAAGTAGTTCTCTCGCGGTCAGAGTCATTCCATACCTGGACTAACTGAAATCCACACACCCAGAAACAGAGTTGTGCAACAGGCCCGGATGAACAGGGCAAAAGCCTTCATCGCGCTCTTTTACGTCTAACATTTTCCATACTAAAAAAGACTTAACAACCGCTTCCTGCCCACTTCTAAACCTCCCAGATGGGTTGGAGACAATTATTTTGAAAGACAAGAAAAAGCATGCGGTGATTCTGAAGCGGACTCCTTCAGTGCTACAAACAATAGAGTGAGCACAACCCCCTAACCGACTGTGGAACCAAGAGGCAGTTGGGAAGTTAGCGTAGGGAAATGGTCGCATGCGCGACCATGTCACTGGGCGCCGGAGTTCCGCTGCACCACCTTTCAGTCTCGGAATTATTTACTACTATTCTATTAATAATCAAAGCCCTGCTCTCCAGGGCTATCTCCGTAAGCACACTGGACTAACAATTCAGAGAGAATGCTAATTTTAAGGAGGAAAGCCCACCTATTCCTAATCATGTGGCCGGGAAGATGTTTGTTTACATAGCTACCCTTTAAAGTAATTTAGACTCCTTGAGACCAATCCTCGGCACTGATTGTAAGTCCCGGTTCGTAGAAGGACAGGCAGTCCTAGCACTAAATTCACGGCTATAGTTATGGACAAGACTGAATGCAAAATAAACCCCGCAATGATATACGGACCCGTTTAGCCATGTCCAAAGAAACAAGCGTTTCTGAAGACGGTTGCTAAGAGCAACGTGCCTTAAGCACCACCTTTAGACCAGATGGAAGCAGAAAATAAGTACTACTAGGAATTCAACACACGGGACTTGTAACAGCCTGGTGACTTTTTAATCATTACCCATCTTCCTCTCCACATAAAAGTGTGTGAGAGAGTGGAATTTAAACAAAATTAGAAACCAAGGCACTACTCCTAGGCGAAGACAGGAGCTTTCAGTGTCCCGCAGAAATGGATACAGCGGCTGCTACATACAGCTCACGGCGACCAGCGCGAATGCGGAAGATCCGCGCTTTCTCCGTGCTGTCGGTGGGCAAGAAGGATTCGGCTTCTCTGGGGAAGCAACTTTTGGCTTTTCCCCTCCACCGCTCCTCGCCGCGGCTCGCGCACGGGGGCGGGCGTGGGGGTCACGCCGCGGCTCGCCCCGGAGAACTTCCCTGGGCCGCACAGTCCCTCTCGGACCCGCGGTTAACTTCGGCTCCGTCCTTGCCCTTCCTTACAGAGAAACTTCTACAGGCGGCCGAAATTTCTCCTTCACTGGCTTGCTTATACACACGTACACACGCGCGCGTACACAGGCAGGGATGTTAAGGTTATATTCCAGCTGGGATAGTCCTTAAACTGTAAAACTGCTCTACTGTCCTTGAATGTTTTATATTGTACATGTGGTAACATGCAGCAAAAGGCCTTTTGTTATGCCTTAGATTTACCCTCGTCTCCGTTTGTATTAACTATTCATATCAGGAAACCCAGACTCTAGTTCTTCTGACTCCAGAATTCAAAATTCATTTCCTTATGAGGCTTGGTAGTGTGTCATCCTGGTAGTTAAGTTCTCCACTTGATTATTCTAATTCAGCCTCGTCCAACCTAGGGTTAGTTATGTTCTACATTCTTATTTCTGGTTTTTGCTCTGCCATTATCTCTTCAGCAATGCTTTACTTTCCTTTAAACCCCCTTTGCCTTAGGTGATATTGTGTTTAGCATCCTCCCAATACTCATCAGTTGAAAGTGCTAAAAAAACCACAAGTTCCTTCTAAAATTTGAAATCAGTAAACATCTAGAAGATATAGCAGCTGCCTAGTCAGCTTATCCACTCTGATACAAAATATTAAGGAGAATTACTCTTTTGTTGATTAGTAAGAAGGACTGATGTCTACATTTAGCCTGCATCCTGGACTAAACTATAATAGTTGCTCTACCATCAATGACCCTTCCCCAAGCCAGAAGGGGGGTTCAGAAAAGGAGAGGAGACTCACAGGTCAAAATGAAAACAGGTTTATAGAAACAGCAAAAATAAAGCCAATGTAAAGTAACCAAAGCTATACTCAGCCCACCAAATGTATGGTGGTCCCAACTAACAGGGAGGCAGTCCTCAGAAGCAGAAAGA
Organism: Megaceryle maxima; assembly: GCA_024605025.1. NCBI lineage: Eukaryota > Metazoa > Chordata > Aves > Coraciiformes > Cerylidae > Megaceryle > Megaceryle maxima. Next base: position 7,391 of record JANHGN010025086.1, on the reverse strand, counting down.
GGGTTAGGAGGAACCCAAACAATAAGGAAGAGCCCAAGCAGGAAGCCTCTGTCCTCAGCAAACTTCCCCCTTTATACTAAGCTTGAAATTTATGGGACGGGATGGGATAGAATGGAATGGACCTGTAGCAAACTCAGGTCAGCTGCCCTGGCTGACTCCCAACTGCTGACGGCCTGCAGAACATAGCTGGCCTATGTTTCCATCCCAGTGAAATCTGAACTAGTTAAGACACCTGGTAGACTTTCTCTCTGATTCTCATGCTTATTTTCTGCATAACTAGTGACTCTCTGAGCTCATGTTGCAGTTCCAAATGTCCTTATTTGCTGGGGTTTTTTTCAGTCCATCTTGTCTTACTGTTTGTGCTCTCACCTCGCTGCCTGATCCTTCTTCTGACCTGTCCTCTGAATTCTTAGTTTAGCCACAACTGTTTATGTGACTAAACAGTAATTCTTCCTCATTGTATAATTTAGGAAAACACTAATTTCTTCTTAGACCATAAACAATATAAATTTAGCCAAAACCAGCTTACTTATATTCATACAAGCATATACAGACTTACAAGCATATGTGTGCATATATGTAAATTAATAGAGTTTTTATTTAAATTGCAAAATATTTCTAAGATGAAGAAAGGAAAAATTAATTTACTTTCCAAAAGTAATATCTTGGAATGGCATAGCATTTTTTTTTGTAGCTATGTTGTAACAACAGACCTATAGTCCTATGAATAGAGCAAAAGGTTTTCTTTTCAGACCAGCTATAGTATGTTTTCAATTTTCTTCCCTTACTTGTTTTAGAAATAGAAAAACCCCAACATGTACAAATTTTAGAGCACAGTGCATCTCCACCTTTCATGCTAGTTATATTTTGTATTATCTGGAAGTAATAAGCATGCATAAGTACTTCTTAAATATTGTCAAGGTTTAAATAAATTATTCATAAAGCATTCCTCACTCTTAAAGTAAATAAAATTTAGTTTCAATAAGCAAGCAATTACTATAGTGATCTAGATTTTTCCATAAACTAGAAAAGTTTCTGGGGGAGAAAAAAAGAACAAGAAAAAAAATTATTTTTTTTTCCACATCTCTAACCCTGCTACTCCTTTGACCTCTTCTGGGTACTGATAATTAGTGTTCAATTCACCTTTGTCTATGAACAAATACAATACGTTTTTTCATCTTACTGTGGCAAAAGGATATTATCCCATTCCTTTGTAAATAGAAAGCAGAAGTAAATGCAGGTTTTTGGATTTTGTATTAGCACCACTGAAAAATTAACCTTCTTCCTCTGAAACAGGCTAACTTCATCTTTATTTTATCACTGAGAAAAGGGAATTTGTAAGACAGTTACATTCTTTCTTAGGTATGGAATTTCAGCCCTATAGCTCTCCTTAGAGGTCTCATTTCTGCTCTAAAATTTGCTTTCTATATTTATCAATACTCATCCCCTTTTTAATTACTATAACCAAAGTTTTAATTACTATTATTTTAATTTTAATCTTACAGAGTCATAGGATAATTTAGTTTGGAAGAGACCTCCAGAAATCATCTAGTCAAAACTTCTGCTCAAAGGAGGTCCAACTAGATTAAGTTGTTCAGGGCTGCTGTATCCAGGATGCAGCATCTGTATCCAGTATGTATCCAGATGCTGTATCCAGTCAGCATCTCCCAGGATGGAGAAGCTGCAGCTTCTCTGGCAACCGGCTGCAGTGTTTTAACAGCCTTCACAAAGGGCAGCTGTACTGTTGCCACAAGTGTTGCCAACACTTTTCTGCATTTTTTACATTTTTCAGCAAAGTTACTTTCTATCCAGTCAGTCTCCAGCCTATACTGGTGCATGGGTGTAGAACTATGCATATGCCTTTGTTGGTTATTATGAGGTTTCTGTTAGGCCATTTCTCCCGCCTGTTGAAATCCCTCTGAACAGCAGCTCTGCCTCTGCTCTTCAGAACATGAGACGCTTCTCTACAATTCCTCTGTGAAGCTGCTGGCTGCACACTATCCATTAATGAAGATGTTAAACAGTTATGGCTCCTCACTGGTTCCCAAGAGATGTCACTGGTAACCAGCCACAAGCTGAAATTTAGATCACAAAGATTGTAACACTTTGAGCCCAGTGATCTAAACAATTCTGCATTCACCTTACAGTCTAGCTGTCTATAGACTGTTTCAGAGGCCTTGTGTTAAGTCAAGGATGCTACAATCACCGATCTCCCTTCTCATATTTGTCAAAAAAAGATTTGCAGAACTAAGAATTTATATGACTGCTTGTGGATGTCCTCTCTTTGGCCAAAAGAAATATAACCGAATCAAAATACTTGGTAACAGGCAAAATAGTCACTTCATTAGGTGCAACCTATCACATAGAATTCTTCTGACATTAAAGCAACCAAGCTGTTTCTTAGAACTTCAATGAAATTTTACTGCTAGATGGATATGACCTCCCCAAATAAGTTTCCCTTAACAAAAAGTATATTTCTTTCCAATTGCTACATGTAGATATGCAAGAAATAACTCAGTTTTGTAATTTAGTTCAACAGGATGTTAAAAGATGCCAACTATCACAGCCTTTGTTACTAACTGTAGTCAAAATCCTGTACTTCTGAACTAACAAGAACTCTAAAACAAGTTGTAGTGTCCAATGGAAGGTCCACAGGGACATTTTTAATTCACTCAAAACTGTTTTATCAATTTGGAGACACAGATTGAAGTCTTCAAAATATAAATTGATTTCTAACAGAGATATAGAATATTAAAATCTGTCTCATCAAAGTCTCCCCTGGTTTCATTCTCTTCTTCCCAGAGGTCCTTGAAAAATTTCTCTTTTTTATGTTTCTTGTTGCAGTTTCTTTCCAACCCATTTTGTTTTAGTTTATATGCATTTGCCTTCATTACCTTCTTCCCTCTGCAACCTTAAATTTCTCCAATTTCTTCTACTTTAATTTCAACTGTGATGATTAACAACTGCATCTGCACTTGCAAGATATAGACAATCACATTTTTAGGTCCATGTTTCTCTCTCCCAGACGCACACACTCTCTCACTCCCCCATTCCTATGGTGGAATAAGGCCCATACTTCATGAAACAAACCTTCAGCTTCACATCTGTCATTTATTTAACATTTTGTTTCCAACCTTTCTTTTTTTATTTTTATGCTCATGAGACCAAAAGGAAATCAGCTAAAGTTTCATTCTCATCTGTTTGCTTCCAAGATCACTAAACTGTCCCACAATCTTTCAATTCTATGTGAGCAGTGAAGACTTGTCAGAAGACTCCAGAATCCTACTTATTATCTTATAGTTTTGCTTCTTGGAAACTATCACATGCATTCCTATTGACATTGCACTATTCATGTCTACTCTTAAATGAGTCACCAATAAGGGAAATACATGCCTTCCTAGTATAATTGCAGTCTTGGTCTTCACAATACTAGAAAACTATCAAATATATATCCTGTATCTTTCTGTTACATAAGGTACTGCCAGCAGGTCGAGGGAGGTGATCCTCTGCTCAGCACTGGTGAGGCACACCTGAAGCACTGTGTCCAGTTCTGGGCTCCCCAGTACAGGAGAGAGATGGACATACTGCGGAGAGTCCAGAAAAGGGCCATGAACATGATTAAGGGACTGGAGCACCTCTCCTACGTGGACAGGCTGAGGGAGATGGGACTGTTCAGCCTGGAGAAGGGTCAAGAAGAAACTCATCAACATCTATAGACACCTGAAGGGAGGGTGAAAAAAGGATTGAGCCACACTCTTTTTAGTGGTGCCCAGTGACAGGAACGGAGGCAATGGGCACAAACTGCAACACAGGACATTCCCTCCGAACATCAGGAAACACTGTTTTACTGTGAGGTTGACTGAGCACTGTCACAGGTTGCCCAAGGAGGTTGTAGAACTTCTCACCTTGGAGATATTTCAAAGCTGTCTGGACACAGATTTGTACAACTGGCTGTAGGTAGCATGGCTTGAGCAGGAAGGGTGGACCAGATGACCTCCAGAAGTCTCTTCCAACCTCAATCCTTGAGTGTTTCTGTCATTTTTTTTCTGAAAATAGACTATCAGTAATGTCTTCTACTTCTCATTGCCCTTTTAAGTCCCCCACACAAGTTTGTTTCTCTGATTTCTGTTATGTCTGGTACTGACAGTTTCTATCCTTACCTTCGCAGCATTCATGTGAATACTTTGAATTCATATAAGGCTTTTTTGTTTCTCTTTTTAAAGTGTTGCACTGAGTTGAAATTTATGATTCCAACCCACATAACTACAACATTGTTAATCAACTTGCATTCCCTACATCAAAAATTGCAACTTGTCATTGAAGAGAATACACTAGCAGTGGTTAAGTCCAAACTTTTCTTTGATACCGTAGCATGCCTCTGGTAAGCTGTTACCCTTACTCACATTATAGCAATACATTTATACTAAGGCAGTAATTTCTTACCAGCAAACTTTTTAAAAGGCATTTAGGCAATGTATGATCATTTATATTTCGTTTACACTGAGTCTAAATACACAGATCACTAAGGCTGCCTAGGAAATGAGAGATATCAATGTATCAAGTATTTGTCATTATACTGTGAATATGAGCACCTGACAAAATAATACTTGGGTTTGTTTTCTAAGTACACTTTTAAAAAATCTGTTCTGTAGTGGATGCTTTACTTTCTCACAGTAATTCTGCCCAAATTACTAGGTTTGTTCACCTGACATTCATTAGAAAACTGTGTCTCTCCCCTCTGTCCCCCATTTTACAATCAAAATTCATATCTAACATTGGAGATTTGTCCTGTGCCTAAAGCCACCTGAACTCCCTGCTGTACCTTTTTAGTCATGTTGAGGTAAAAAAAACCAAAAAACAACCAGGTTCTAAGGGGTGGGGGAGACAATGCAAAAAACAAATAATGCTTCATCCTGAAGGTTGCCAAGGGACTCTCCTTATAATGTTATAAGGACTCATAAATGATCCTGTTGGAAATTTTTTTCTGGATAAGTTTAATAAATACTATTCCATTTATATGTTTCAGCAACTGTTGCATGATAAACACACATGAAAATCAATCAATTTGCAGAGGGTCTTTTACCTGCTTCTAACTTGCTTGTTAGGTAGTGAGAAACCTTGTAGCACATTATATGCAATAAATCATTAAAGTTTTCAAATCTTTATGCCACAATTACCCTCTAAATAAATACTCAGGACTTAAAATTACAAGATCTAATGGCAAAAGATGGGCAACAGTTGCTGTTACTGCCTCATGACTTTAGCTAGCATTAGGGTAAGAATGTGCCTCTAAAATGTAGGTAATTTCTTCATGTAAGCATTATTTACAGATTACTGTCGTTATTTATAGTTCACTGTCAATCCCTTTGACTAACCTTGCTCTTGAGAAGAGAAAATGAAAAAGAAAAAAACTAAGAAAAAAATGCAAATGTTATGCTTAGTATTAGCAATAGCATGACATTGCTACCCAGTGAAAGCCTGGAGCTAAAGAGCCGAGGATAGAAGGTAAATCAATGGAGTAAAGAATACAGGTTAATACAGGAATACAGGTTAATTAGAAAGTATACAAGTAGGGTTAACGTGATAGATAGTAGAGACTATCCTGACCTATAAACTAGAGATTAAAATCTTTACACTCCTTGTCTTCCTGGGAAAACCCTTTAGGCCAAAAGTGGTATTTCACAAATGTTCAGGAATTCACAAAAGGTGTATTTTGCCTGCTTAAAAGAAGTCTCCAGTAAGTAAAACTATAACTCAAATTTTAGATGAGGAAAGACAAATTCAGATTTATTGTTTCCCATTCTAAATTAAATAAACTTTTTCTTTCAGTTCTTTTGCCTCCTTGAAAAATGGGTTCCTCTCAAAACTAACTTTACTGAACCTCATTTTAAAATGCAGGATGACCTCTAGGTGGACCTACCCATATCCAATACAGCACTAGTGAGAAAGTACGGCTGGTGACCACAAGGAGTTCCTATGCAACATGACACAATATAGACCATAACAAATCATGTTAATAAGTTGTTCGGGTCCCAGGGCTCAGTGATTCTATGTGTGTTTCAGCTATAAATGCCAAATAAATGAACTAAATCACTGAAGTGTGATGAAACAGAGGAGGTCACAGATATGAGTCCTAAACAAATCCTGCAACCTAGTATTCTTACTTCCCTAAGAAGTCCAGTCTGTGTCAAAGTAAAGTTTTCCTAAGCTCAACCTATACAGTAGAAATCCAGTTTAGAGGTGCCTGAATACTGCAGACTAATCTTTTTAATCTGCTGTTCTGACTTCTAGGTGGAGCTACTCAATGTTCTTCACCTGACTGGAAGTACAATTGTCTACAATATCAAATTTATCTCTTAATATTGTTAGTAACAGCATCTCTGCAGACAATTAGGATGTAGACCTAAATAAACTATTTTGCCTGCCCATTCAAAAGATAGCTTTAGAAACAATATAAGAATCCACTGAAATTGTCTGTTAAGAGCTTTCTTTAAAGACCAATGTTCAGATAAATATACTTGTATGTCTGAGTTAAAAAGCTGTGGGGAAAACAAACAAGTCTTTTCATTGGCACCACATTCTCTTTCTTGTGCTCCCTTTTTCCCCTAGCTCTCTAACTTAGATGTATAAAAAGACACACTGTAAGCTAGTTGAAGGTCATGTCTATTGTATGTGGAAGTTAGTAGACCTAGGACCTCACACAAGCTTATTCTGGCAAGTCCATCTCTCCAGACATGGAGATCTCCAGCCTCTTTTTCAGTTAGGATTAAAGCAAGCATCATAGGACACCTGTCCATAGGACCACAACTCTACTATAAGTATGTATACTTTGAGCTTTTTCAAAGCATTTTTGGTTTTGAGCCAAAATAGTATATGTTTCCAAAAACGGATTTTTTTTTTTTTTTTTTTTTTTTTTTATGTAAAAGCAAGGATTCTTACACAGTTACACATACCAGCATTAGAGAGTTAAGAAAAAAACAGCTACTGGATTCATATTGGAACCAGAGTTGTCACACAGTTGCTTCTCTAGGGAAACAGGAAAACATAGGAACATAGAAATGTCTGGGTTGGAAGGGACTGCTAGAGGTCATCTAGTCCAACCCCCCTGCTGAGAGCAGGGACATCCTCAACTAGAGCAGGTTGCTCAGAGATTCATCAAGCCCCACCTTGAATGTCTCCAGTGATGGAGTCTCAACCACCTCCCTGGGCAACCTGTTCCAGTGCTCCACCACTCTCGTGGTAAAGAACTTCCTCCTCATTTCTAACCTAAATCCACTCCTTTCTAATTTAAAACCATAACCCCTCGTCCTTTCACTCCAGGCCTTTGTAAACAGGCCCTCTCCAGACTTTTTGTAAGCTCCCTTCAGGTACTGGAAGGTGGCTGTTAGGTC
>JANHGN010025085.1:107696-125901 GCA_024605025.1 Megaceryle maxima | reverse complement strand
GTCCATTGCACTGGGCACCACTGAAAAGAGTCTGGACCCATTCTCTTGACACGTACCCTTTAGATATTTATAATTAATAACATCTCCTCTCAGTCTTCTCTTCTTCAGGCTAAACAGACCTAGGTCTCTCAGCCTTTCTTTGGAAGAGAGACGCTCAAGTCCTCTGATCATCTTTGTAGCCCTCTGCTGGACTCTCCAGCAGTTTCCCATCTCTTTTGAACTGAGGAACCGAGAACTGGACACAATACTCCAGATGTGACCTTACTAAGGGCAGAGTAGAGGGGGAGGAAAACTTTCCTTGATCTTCTGGTCACACTCTTATTAATGTACCCCAACTTTCTTGGCTACAAGAAAGCACACTGCTGGCTCAGCATTAACCTGCTCTCCACCAGGACTCCCAGGTCCCTCTCCAGAGAGCTGCTTTCTAGAAGGTCAACCACTAACCTGTACTGGTACATGGGGTTATTCCTCACCAGGTGCAGGATCTTGTACTTCCCCTTGATGAATTTCATTAGGTTCCCCTTCAGCCAATTCCCCAGTCTGTTCAGGTCTCACAGAATGACATCAGAGTTTTCTGTGTAAGAAGTCTGAGTGTATCAGACACTCCTCCCAGTTTTGTATCATCAGCAAACTTACTGAAGGTACACTCCGTCCTTTCACCTAGGTCATTGAGGAATATATTGAACAAGACAGGGGTGCATAAGAAAGATTGTGTCCAGCAGGCCAAGGGAGGTTCTCCTCCCCCTCTACTCTGCCCGAGTGAGAACACACCTAGAGTACTGTGTCCAGTTCTGGTCTCCCCAGTTCAAGGACAGGGAAATACTAGAGAGAGTCCAACAAAGGCACTGTGAGGATGGTCAGGGGACTGAAACATCTCTCATGATGAAAACCTGAGAGACCTGTGGATGTTTAGTCTGGAGAAGACTGAGAGGGGATCTTATTATTGTTTACAAATATCTGAAGGGTGGGTGTCAAGTAGAAGGTGCCAGTCTCTTTTCAGTGGTGCTCTGTGATAGAATGAGGGGCAATGGTCACAAACTGGAACACAGGAAGTTCCACCACAACATGAGGAAAAATTTCTTTACTGTGAGAGCAATGGAGCACTGGAACAGGTTGCCCATAGAGGTTGTGCAGTCTCCTTCTCTAGAGACTTTAAAAACCTACCTGGATATGTTCCTGTGTGGCATGCTGTAGGTGATCCTGCTATGGCAGTGGGGTTGGACTAGATGATCTCCAGAGGTCCCTTCTAACCCCTACCATTCTATGTTTCTATGATTCTAAGGCTGGACCCATTATTGACCTCTCAGGAACACCCCTAGCTACAGGCCTCCAATTACACTGCACTGCTGATCACAATCCTCCCGACTCTGTCAGTCAGCCAGTTCTCAATCCACCTCACTGTCCCCTCTTCTAACCCATGCTTCCTGAGCTTACCTATGAGGATGTTATGGGAGATGATGACAAAAGCCTTGCTGAAGTCAAGGTAGACAACATCCACTGCTTTACCCTCATCTCCTCGGCTAGTCATACCATCATAGAAGGCTATCAGATTGGTTAAGCAAGATTTCTCCTTGGTGAATCCATGTTGGCTTCTCCAAATAACCTGATAGCCTTATTTTCCCCCATATGCTTAGAAATGATCTCAGGAATGAGCTGTTCCATCCCCTTTCCAGGGATAGAGGTCAGGCTGACTGGCCTGACTATTGGTGCTTCATTGCTCTCTGTCTCTCCCACACTCACACAGAATTAGGAAAAGCTGCTTGTGTTACCACTTTATAGCTCAGGCATTACAGAACTCACTGAAAATATCTCTCAAGATATGGTTCAAAATTCCTTTTGTGCCAAGGGTCTCAACCCAGAGAGAGAGTGCAGAAATCATTATATCTATCTAATCTATCTATGTATCTACCTATGTATCTATCTATGTATCTATCTATCTATCTATCTAATAAACAGCTCAGAAACCATTCTTCTATTCAGAAACAATTGTAGATTCATCAAAACACAAATCTGACATCAGCACTTATCCACCAAATAAGTTATTTCATCTCTTCCTCTCTCTGCTGTGCTGGATACCTAACGATCTACACAATATCGAAGAGCTTCAGCAGGAGAGCCTTGTGCACACCAGTCTGTCAGCAGGTGACGATAGCATTCTTACTGGAAAACCAAATTCAAATTCTTTCTCTGAACACAGCAGGATCATAAAATCATAGAATAATAGAATCACAGAATCACAGAATATTAGGGTTTGGAAGGTACCTCTAGAGATCATTGAGTCTATCCCCCTGCAGAACAGGATCACCTAGGGCAGGCCACACAGGAACATATTCAGGTGGGTTTTGAAAGTCTCTAGAGAAGGAGGCTCCATAACCACTCTGGGCATCCTCTTCCAGTGCTCTGTAACTCTCACAATAAATAAGTTTCTCTTCCTGTTCATGTGGAACTTCCTGTGTTCTATCTTATACCCGTTATTCCTCGTCCTATTAATGGACACTACAGAGAGGAGACTGGACACTTCCACTTGACACCCACCCCTCAGATATTTATAGACATTTATAACTTCCCCTCTCAGCTTTCTCAAAACTAAACAGTCCCAGTTGTCTCAGCCTTTCTTCATAGAAGAGATGTTCCAGTCCCTTAATCATCCTCATAGCTCTCTGTTGGACTGTCTCCAGTATTTCTTTATCTCTCTTGAATTGGGGAGTCCAAAACTGAATACAGTATTCTAGCTGTGGTCCCACCAGGGCAGAGTAGAGGGGAAGAAGAACCTCCCTAGACCTGCTGAACAGTTTTCTTAATGCAACCCAGGATACCATTGGCCCCTCTTGGCCACAGTGGCACATGGATTACCCATGGATATCTTGCTATACACTGGGACTCCAAGGTCTTCTCTGCAGTGTTGCTTTACAGCAGGACGACCCCTGACCTGTACTGGTGCCTGGTATTATTCTTTCACAGATGCAGGACTCTACACTTGTCCTTATTAAACTTCATGAGGTTCACTTTCACCCAGCTCTTTAGCCTGTTTAGATCTCATTGGACAGCAGCACAGCCTTCTGGTGCGTCAGACACCCCTCCCAGTTTCATATCATCAGTGAACTTGCTGAAGGTACACTCTATCCCTTCATCCAGGTCATTAATGAAGATACTGAACAAAAGTGGACCCAGTACTGATCCCTGGGGAACACCTCTGGACACAAGCCTCCAGCTTGACTCTGCACTGCAGATCACAACCCTCTGAACTCTGTTTTTGAGACAGTTTTCAATCTGCCTCACAGTCCAAACGTCTATCCCACATTTGTTGGGTTTTTCTACGAGGGTGTTAGGGGAGACAGTATCAAAAGCCTTACTGAAGTCAAGGTATATGACATCCACTGCTCTCCCTTCTTCTACCCATTTGGTCATGGCTTCATAGAGGGATATCAGATTAGTTAAGAAAGATTTCCCTTTGGTAAATCCATGTTGGCTGCTCTTGATAACCTTCTTGTCTTCCATGTGATTAGAGATGGCCTCCAGAATGAGCTGCTCCATCACCTTTCCAGGGATAAAGGTGAGGCTGACCAGTCTGTAGTTTCCTGGATCTTCCTTCCTGTCCTTTTTGAAGACTGAAGCAACATTGGCTTTCTTCCAGTCATCATACATCTCTCCTGTTCTCCATGATTTTTCAAAAATGATGGAGAGTGGCTCAGCAACAGTATCATCTAGGTCTTTCATCACACGTGGATGCACCCCACTGGGTCCCACGGATCTGTATGTTTTCAGTTTACCCAAGTGATCTCTAATCTAATCCTCACTAACCAGTAGAGTGTCTTCCTCCCTCCAGTTTTGCTCCCTTATTTTCAGTGACTGGGATTCCCAAGGGCTGGTCTTAGGAGTAAAGATTGAGGCAAAGGCATTCAGCAACTCTGCCATCTCTGCATCATCTGTTACCATATCTCCTACCTCATTTAGCAGTGGACCCCCTTTTTCCCTACTCTTCCTTCTTTTCCTTTTCCCATTGATGTATTTGAAAAAGCTCTTCTTTTTTTCTTTCACCTCCTTAGCCAGACTAAGTTCCAAGAGAACTTTGGCCTTTCTTGTTGAGTCTCTACATGCTCTGGACGCATTTCTATAAGCCTCCCAATTAAACAGACCCTTTTTCCATATATTGTAAATTACCCTCTTCCATTTGAGTCTTTCTAAGAGCTCCTTGCTTAACCATGCAGGTCTCCTGCCTCTTGACTTGATTTTTTTTTTCAAGGGAATACATTTATTTTGAGCTTGGAGGAGGTAGTATTTGAATATTGACCAGCTCTCTTGGGCCCCAAGATGGTTTGTCTAACTACAGGATTAATGGGTAACTCAAGGAGAAACATCCTGGCTGTAAATACTGAGGGAAAGGAGGAATCCCACTCCAGGTCACACTTGGCTACTCATGTGCCACTTCTACCTTACTATCTTTTACTGGTTAATTCAAGCAAGTCCCTCATAGAAAGCATACAGATACCCAGCTTGATGTAGGAGATTACCTGCAGTAGTAAGGTGGGTGTAGCTTTGCTAAATATATCCAACAATTTCAACTGCTGTAGGAAATTGTAGCTGTAACTATTCAGGGAGAATATAGTTAAATCATCAGAGTGCCAGTGCTAGGAAATTCCCTCTATGTACCAGTGAAACTCAAAGACTGTGATTCCTCGTTACAGAAGGGTAGAGATGATTCCTACCATGAAAAGAAAGCATTGAGTTTCACATTATTATCTATGTCAGCATGAGGTGATGACAACTGAGAATATGGAGGATTCAGAACAGTAATCAAAACAAGATAAAAAACTCCTGTTTGGCTTAATGAACGACTAAGACAGCAGATATTGTTGAAGAAAATATGTTTGGCCTCATATACACATAGAAACAGCTTTTTAATTTATCACACCAAGTGGAGACACAGCAAGTCTTGCTGAAGGGCCAGATGGCTTGGATTCTTAATTGGTATATGCGGTTTTATTGTTGCAGATTGGATCACTCTCATCTTCACATAATAAACAGCTTTTCCACAGGTTTCATATTAAGTGACTGGGAACAGGTAATTCTTCACTGGGTAGTGACTGTGTAGGTACAATTGCTGAGGGTGCAATGGGTGTCTCATTTTTTAAAAACACTATCTCAATTCCAAAAATTCTACCACAAACAGTTTGTCCGGTCTGGAAAAAACAGGTACATAGAGACATTTTCTTTATTCTGGATACTAGAAGACAGGGAGAATTAATTTCCTAGGATGTAGGACAGAAGAGAAATTACCTTATTTCAGTAAGGTAATTATATAAGAGACCTTAAATTACTTTACCTCCACCTCTGGGCAGACTGAAAAACATCTCTGGCAGAAGGTTTATAATGAATAAGAATGAGGAGCTTAATCTAAACATCCACTGAAACACCAACCTGGTTCTGAAGTGGGGAACCTAGGAAGGAAAGCTGTAACTTCTGGATCATCTGACAATAATTGTAGACATTTCAAATGTTTTCTAAGGTAGTGTTGTTACTTTTAGGTTTTTGTTGTTGTTGTTTGTGCTTTAGGCTTAGAATTTATGTATAAGGTAGGAAAAAGTAAGAACAATCCTGCTGTCAGGCTGTATCAGAACTGATAAGTAGGATCACCCTTAAACCCATGAGAAAACTTTTACCTGTTGACCATCCACATTATAAACCTTACACTGGTAGAAATTCCTTGCATATAATTCTTACCCTGTCAGATCTGTCAGGGTGTTTAGAGCTTAACTATAGCACTGGCACAAAAAATTATTGCCTTAGAGCAGAAATCCTACCACTCCTTGTTTCTTTCGTCCCTTTCCTATTATTTCAAGCAAGCCTTAAGAAGACACCACAAAGTACTGGAAAATGACTGATTCTCATGGAAGAAGGGAACTTGAAATAGCATTTAGCATTTTGCCCAGGAAACAATAAGCCCAGTAGCATGCCTCCAATAGAAACTGCAAATATGGAGTAGTAAAATATATTTCACAGTTAATAGATAGAAGTAGTATAGTCACACAGACTCAGACGTAATAAAAACTGAGAACATAAGCTCAATCCCCACAGAAATCAGCAGAAGTCGTGCATCAAATTCAGTATATATTAAACAGAGATATTTTTTGTTGTTGTTGCTCCAGTAGCTTGCATTTTTTTCTGTTCTGGTGCACTAGTGGGATTCTTTCTTCGGCCTCTCTCTGACAAGATCTTCTGGATGAAACATTTGCTTTTACATCCCATTTTTTCACATCCCGGAAACAATCTCCTCCTACTCCAGGTAGCTTGGCAGTTATTGATAATCCCCAGGTACACTGAAGAGTATTGTAAATAAACAGTATAATGAGCACATTCTTAATATCTGATAGTAGTGGTACCTTCGGACAGGTCATCATATTAATTTCTAAAGCCAGCACCCAAAAGAGATCTCCTTTAGGCTAAGAACCTTTTATTAGGTTTTTACCAGACTTCCACTGTAGAAGAAATAAGCGGGTAAAACATTCAGTTTTCTTGTCTGATTCCAATAACAATTGTTTTGTTTTGTTTTGTTTTGTTTTTCTGATTGGAGTAATGGAATAGGAAGAAATTAGATCAAAATTACAGGAAGTTATAGGTTAAGCAGAAGAAAATGATAATTTTGCTTCAATGTCTGCTTTTTCTTCCATACTAATAGGCTAAGTAGAAAAAGGTATAAGAAAACAAACAATAAAATAAACACATATACTGATAAACAGAAATGTGTATTTATTGCTCCTGCTAAGATCTTAAGGCTCCCATTGTTCCACAGAAAGAGAGTCTTTAGTTTAAACCATTCACACGTATGTTCCAAATATTTTAAAAGGAAACATGCATTATTTGAGCTTGGATATCCTTTTCAAAGAGCTGAATGCAGTAGCACTTTTGCTTATCTTTACAGCCTACTTCTCTGGGAAGCTGTTTTGTTCTATTCAGTTTAGCTGGACAGTATTTATGCAACTCTGTCCAGTAGTTCCTCTAACAGTGAGCCATCCCATTCCCAAATCACTCTTCATCTTTACTCACAAGACGACAGCATTGTGCATGCAGATGGTGGCAGAGTATGATCAAGCCAAGACACAGTAGCACTCCGGATTTTCTGCAACCTACATTTTCCTTATCATATAACAATGGTAGTATTTGCAGTACGTTCTCTACTGCAATAAGAAGAAAACTTTTCTGATCCAGTATTAGAAACTTTCTTCTGCATACTCACAAAATCTAGCAGATAGATTCGTGAACCTTGGAATAGATGCTCTACTGTCATCTGAAAAGAAACTATTGGCACAGAAAATGAGATCTGGATTGTTGAAATCTCATTGAGAGCTTAATCTTGATATGAATCTCAATACAGATTGATAGTTCCTGGGGTACTTTTCAGCTCCTGAGATACCTTGAAGCTTGACTTGCCAAACCAATTTAATATCAACATTTATCCTGCTCATTCCCTACATTTCATCATCTTGTCTTTTACACAGATACTTTCTCAATGTACCATTTTATTGTCAAAACCTCTAACACAGGGACAGTATACCTGCAACAGGGGTAATTGATTGCAACTATGCCAGACTTTCATCACAAAACTGTTACAATACTTTGAAGACTCAGTAATATATAAGATTGCATAATTTAGCTAGTCCATGTTTTTCAAACAATCATTTTCAAATGTAACTGGAACAGGAAAAATAAAAATGTTTTGAAAAGTTTCACAAAAGTTTCATTAAGACACCATGGAGGCTATGGTCACATGAGAAAGAATTTCCAATCTCTTCAATCCCCTTCTCCTCTACATATAGCAGAAACATTTTCTGGATATTAACATGTCTAGCATATTTTATTTCCTTTCCATTGCCCCTTTGTTCTACTCTTATTTAGACCCTCTGCACTGTATAAGAACATAGGTTTTGGCTATATTTCAGGGTTAATGGGTGATATTCAGAGAATCTTTAAGCATACTAAGCCCCACAACCCTTGTCTACCTGTCATCATTATGTTTTTTAGATTAATTTTGATTTCTCTTCATGCATCCCTATTCTGCTTATAGAGATACAATATTAGAATACTCACTGACAGATTAATTTATAACACAAAAAAAAAGCCTTAATTGTGCCATGCTTAAACCTTCTAGAATTCATTGACTCAGAGCATGATCAGACCCTGCCTTCCTCATGCTTCTGAGCATTCACTAAAGACACACCTTGTAGGAAAATAATGGAAGATTGACAAGGACGATTGTAAAAATACTTGGGCGACTTGCAGTTGAGATGTCAAAAACCATATATATATCACACTAATTGTTGCTTAGCTTTATGTGCTTGACAAGTAGAATATCTGTGTTTAGATAACATAGGTCTGTGAAGGACTTAAAGGCACCTTATCAAACATGCTTGAGATTACTGTCTTTCTGTGGGAAAGATCTAAGCACAGTGGAAAACTACGCCGTCAAGAATCCTTGATGCATAGGAGAAAGAAGCATGTTCAAAAGCTTTTTTTCTCTCTGGCAAGGACCAAGCTCCACATCCCTGCTTGCATGCCTCCACCTGGGTGCTGTTGCAAAGATCCACCAGTTCTCAAGGTAATGAGAGCATATTTTCTCTTTGCATTTCAAACATGATTTTGTGATTTTTGCTGCATCCTGCCTCTATTGAGTCACACACACATTTATATACAAGTATATAGAAATTTGTATGTTTATATATATACATGTAAGTGTATACATTTATGTATCTAAATGTGCATAAATGTGGATAAATAATGCAGGTAATAGGTCAGATAGATATGTGAAGAGAACATACTCAATAACATGTTCTGTCTTTGAACTCTACATACAGTGAGAACATTTTTCTTTGACAGAGGCTGGCTTGGAAGTTTAACAACAAGAGGATGTTTCAATCCTTAGGAAAAAAAAAAAAAAGGTGACATAAAATCCTACTTCTGGCTTGCATATTTTAAGCTTTAAAAATGTTATCCCCTTTATTTCCTTATTTATGGACACATGGAAGCTATAGACAACATGGTTACTGTAAATTGACACATTTTACCAAAGGGACTTAGAGAGTCAGACTTCTAGCAATATTTTCTCCCTTTATTCCTGGTTGTTGCAATATTTATTTGTACGACAAATATCACAGTTAAAGCTGAGGTATTCAATGCCTTCTTTATCTCAGTCATTACCAATGAAGTCTCTCAGGCCTTTGTACCTAGTGATAAGGTTCAGGGAAGAGACAGTAGTGTAAAAGGATCAAGTCAGTGACTGCTTGAGAGGCCTCAACCTGTATAAGTCTGTGGCAACTGATGAGATGTATCTGGGGATGCTAAGAAAGCTGACCGCTATCACTGTGACACTATCATATTTGAGAGATTGTTTAGTCAGGGAAGGCCCACAATGGCTGAATTAAAACAAATCTGGAACTCATCCTCAAAAAAGGCAGGAAGAATGACTCAGGGACCTACAGGTTGATTTGCCTCACTTTAGTGCCCACAAAATTATAGAGTCCTCTTACTGCACATCTTGGGCAGATGAAGGAATTAAAAGGTAACTGGAAATACCCAGCATGCATTTACCAAGGATGAATGAGGTAAAAGCAAACTGGTTGCCTTCTATGATGAAATGACTAAATTTGTGCATGAGGAGGGGGCAGTGGATGTCGATTACCTTGACATCATCAAGGTTTTCCACATGGTCTCTCACAGCATCCTTAAGACCAAGTTAGAACACTATGAATGAGATGGATGGATTACTAAACAGGTAAAAAGTGGTTCAAAACTGTATTGTTAAACAATTTGTACTACACTTGGATGCTGGTTGAAAACAGAGTACCACAGAGGCCTATAGTAGTTTAATATCAATTACCTGGAGGACATGAAGTGACCCCTCATTAAGTTTGTAGAGTATTCCAAACTGAGGTGAACTGTCATGTTCAGAGGCAAGGCAGAAGTTCAGAGAGAGCAAGAAAGGACAGAGAAATGATCCATCAGGAACTGCAGGACATATGAACAAGGACATATGATACTTCAGGCAATTTTGAATGCACTAACCCTGCAGTAGCACAGGCTGGATACTGGATGACTATGGAGCAACTTTGCTGCTGGTAAGAAATGAGAGACAACAGACACAAATTGAAACAAGAAAGGTTTAGTTTGATGAAACATTTTCCCTGTGAAGGCAGTTAAGCAGTGGAACAAGCTACCTGGAGAGGTTATGCAGTGTCCAACATTAGAGGTTTTCAAGAGTCAAGTGGATAAAGCCCTGAGCAACCTGGTTTCAGGTCAGTGTTAGCCCTGCTTTAACCTGGATGTTGGATTAGAGACCTCCTGTGGTGCCTTTCAACATAATGGATACTGTGATTCCATGTGTTACAAACAAGTGACTGTGCAATTATCTCTACCCTTATGCACATACACATTTAGTCTTTCTGCTTAAAAAAGCAAAAAACACTGAAAGACTGAACAATCTCTACAGACATCTATTGTGAAATGTAATCCACTGACCTATATATTGCCAGAACAAAGTCTGTTACTACTAAGGTGTTATGTCTCTTTTTTAAAATTCCCATTTAGTGCAGTAAGAAGGTTAGAAATTTTACACCTAAATTCAGTTGTCATTTTCCCAAGGAAATATCGAAGAACATTAGTCTTTAGAACTGGCAAAAAAATTCTGTTCAAAACAAAAGAAGTTTAACAGAATTTTGTATTCTTAACTGGGGTTGGGGTGTGTTCGGGGGATGTGTGTGGAATTTTTACTGAATGTTCTGATTTGCTCCACACATATTATGTCAGTCATCTGCTTCATAAATAGAGTAAGTAGGAAAAAAGGAGGCATTTTGCCAAGCAAAGATGACCCATGAATACATAACTATGATTAGCTTAATTTTAAGTAATGAGGTGGGTAAGATGCATTTATTAAATACTAATGACACATTTACTTAGCTATAACATCTTCCTACAGACCTACACAGCTCAAGGAGCCTACTTGCTTCCCTACTCACTTTACTTATATGTGGCATCATCACTAATCTCAGTGACATTTAAAAAGAATGTTTCCTGTCAGTGCAATATTGCATTTCAGTTAGTAATTTTTAAGTATGTGAGTGTAGGAGGCTTTGGCCTCAGAAACTCACGTGTTTATCTGAGCCATCCAAACCTCTCAAGCATAGGAGACTGGGCCAAAAAATCCCTAGACTGCTGTTCTCATGAAATTGCTACAGTGAGCTGCAAAACGAACAAACAAGAAAGGACATATGAAAAAAAACCAAACCAAACAAAACCAAAAGACTTTACAAATTGGTGGTCAGGAACAATAGTTTCAGGCTCCATTCTTCTGAATTGCCTTCTTGGAAAGAGTGGGAATGTAATTGACCTCTAGTCCATCTCTCATTGATAAAGCCACCGAGAAAGTAATGCCAGGAAAGCTACAGCAAAACAGCATGCCTGCCAAAATCCTGAAGCCTTTGCAATCAGGCTTTGAGCCAGGTCATAGCATTTAGAAAGCAACAGCCACACTAAAAGGTTGTCTCCCTGTGGCAATGGATTTGCTATTTCTAAGTGCCCAAAATACTCAAACTCACCATGGTCTCCAGCAGTCAGTCCTTCAGGGTTTCTTACCAGTTAAGTGACATTTATAAAGGTAGCTTTTATAGTTACACAGTGAGAATCCAAAGAGTAGAAATGGTAAACTGTTTCTCTATTAAAGACTAGTGGAAAAAACACAAAACAGGATTATAGCTGCAACACTTTTAAGAGATGTGTAAATTTACTTTGGATTATGAGAAATCCTATTCTATACTGGTTTAGGGTGCAAGTGAAAATGAATGACCTGTGAATGTGCAAAGACACTATCCTTATTAGATAAATTATGAAACCACTTGGTCCTGGAAGTCCAGCAGGACCACAGCCCTGCCAGCAAGACTCCAGAAGCATGTGTGAACAACCTCATCCTCCTGGGCCCCAGAACACCATATGCAGTACTTGACTTCATCAGTTAACAGCTGAAGCTGAGACAAGACCTAGCATTAGCATTTCCTACCACAGTCTAGTTAAATGCCAATTAATGCATTTATAAATGTTTTTCCAGAAATTCTTTTAAAAAATATTCCATTATATGAATTTATGATTTTTTTTTCCTGGTTCTGTTGTTACTTGGGGGCATCCTAGCATTTCCAGCCATAGTGTCTACTGTTGACTTACCTGGCAGTTGAGTACCTCAAGGCAAAATTCCTGTTAGAAAAACCCCTAGAAGAAATGCAGCTTTAATCATCATGCTAATTCATAACCAGGACTTGAGTTTTTTTAAGGGAAAAGGAGTCACTTTATTTTTTGAGTTGAAAAGAGAAAATAATGCTGCAGAATCATAAAATCACAGAATCATATAGGTTGGAGAAGAACCTCTAGATCATCAAGTCCAAGCAATAACCCTATTCTGCGTGTCCACTGCTAAAACATGTCCCTAAGCCCCATATCTACACCACTTTTAAACATGGCCAGGGATGGTGATTCAGCCAGTTCCCTGGGCTGCCTGTTCCAATGCTTGACATCCTTTTCGGTGAAAAAATTCTTCCTAATGTCCATTTTAAACCTCACCAGGTGCAACTTGAGGTCATTTCCTCTTGTCCTATGTATTGGGTCTGCCTGAGCTGGAGTTAATTTTCCCCACAGAAATCCTCCCAGTGCTATGCTTTGTGTTGAGAGCTGGAAAAGTGATGATAACACACATGTGTTGTGGCTGCTGCTGAGCAGGGCTTGCACAGCGCAAAGGCTGTTTTTCAACATCCCCCCTACTGTGGGATGAGGTGGACAAGATCTTGGGAGGGGACACAACTGGGACAGCTGAGATAAAGGGACCAAAGGGATATTCCATACCATATAACATCAACTTAACAATAAAAGCTACAAAAGGAGGGGTGTGGGTGTGGGTGGTGGTGGTGGGGTGGTGGTGCATCCACTTGTCCTCTGGAGTAATCGTTACATGTTTGGAGCCCTGCTTCCCAGAAAAGGGTCCAGACATTGCCTGCTGATGGGAAGTAGAGAGTAAATGTTTGATTTCTTTTGCTTCCGTGGCCTTGCTTCACTTTTCATTAAACTGCCTTTGTCTTAAACTACAAGCTTCATCTTATTTTTTCCTGCTGCTCCAGCTGAAATGAGGAGCATGTATGGGAGTGATAGAGCAGCCTGGTGGGCACCTGGCATTCAGCCAATGTCAGAAAACCACAATGTATAAATAAAAGTTGTGGAATGAATGCTCAGAATTTTAAGCATACTTTGACAAGTCAGGGAAAAACCTGTGCTTGCCCTCTAGCCTTCTTGCATCATCACATGACACTCTGATGTTTAAAAGCTTAGATTAGCAAGTAATAGTTTTATTATTATAACAGAAATATGGTGACTGACATGGTTTCAAACGTAGGAAGGAAAGAAAACAATTTATAGTTGAAATGTGGATAAGTGATACTGAAATATTTTAGGGACCTCTGTTCTCATCCAGATCTTCCAGGCAGTTAAGAGCATATTCCTTATAACATTTGTACTGTGATTCTACATTTCTTTTCTAAGGAAAATATTTTGTTTCCCTCTTCTCTTTTTTTAATGCCTCATTTTTATATTTTTATATTTTCTGCCAAGCTGATAGAATATTTTTTACTGAATCATGACATCTGAGTAAGGACAGATGTGTTAAGAGCATTTTCTTAATACAAATTTGCTAGTGCTAGAACTAGAAAATTATTGGCTCATGTCTTGATTTTGGGTCTGATGTTGGAAACATCTGAAAATACCTAGCCCTCTCCTTCCCCCAACATACTCAGCTGGTGCAAGTGCAGTCTAAACTTAATTTAATATTAGTTGGAAGTGAAATGCTTTATTGTAAACTGAAGAGAACACTATATATTATTGCACATAAGAAAGACATCTAGCATAACAAAAATCCTCTAATAGTCTATGCTTTTGGATGATTCCTCAATAAACAGTATTTCTAATATAAGACAAAGACTGTAACAGGATAAAATGATAGAACAGGAAAAGTAATAGCAGTGTTTTAAAACCCTAAGAAAAGGACCAAATTTACTTTTAATACATCTCTGCATTCATAACCTGACTCTAAGGCCACAGAAGCTGATGAAAATACTCTCATTTATTTCAGGAACCTGTGTTTTCTGACTTTTTTATCTGTTGTGTGATCTGGTTAATTCTAGATTTAATAATACCATGAAATTGCTGAGTATATGAAAGGTTATTTTCAAGTACAAACATGAAATTTAACAGCACAAATTTGCCCTAAGCAGTAAACAATAATGTTGCTCTTCCTACATGCATGTCTCCCTTTATTTCTATCAACATTTTCATATTACCAAATGAAGACAATTAATGGGATTAGATGGCTCCTGATCTCTCAACCCTGATCCCATTGTTCCAAAACTTTGTTCTATTAAAGGAATAATATTCTTTCTGTGTTACTTCTCTCTACTGATCCTACAAGAATAGATATAAAGTATCTAGCCCATTACTGATGAACATCTCTGTTTGATAGTGTGCAAAAGGTTCATGCAGAAATAGAAGTCAACAAATAATTCTAAACAATGTTCCTAATTCTGATGGGGATGGTACACTAAAGAAACATTAGAAACTCCTAATAATAGACTTTAAGGTCCATAAGGAGTTGTTTTTCAAAGCCAGGAGTCCTTGACAGAGAAAGTATTGTGATTTTAGTGATTGCTTTGCTCATTGCATTGGAGTAAGGCAACAAGTGAGGAGGTACAATTACTGTCAGTGGATTGTCACTAGCACTGATTTGGTGGACCTGTATTACTGTAGTCACATTCTTCAGGAAAATTGTCAGCTGATGGAAGCATTGAGTGCAATGTACCACAGTGAGGATGCCCTTGCTTGGTTCCTGTTACTAATAAGCCCTCAAAAAAAAAAAAAAAAAAAGTCTGTGTGTCTTTAAAATTCAAAGTGTAGCATAAAATGATGAAAACTATGTTGTGCAATGATCAGGGATCAGTACTAGAAAGTTCCTTGAAGAGTTTCCTTCTATACTTTATTGCCTATCCACAGTCTGATGCTGTGACAATTCACTCACTTCCATATGGATCAGTCATCTTCATTAAAATCTAAATGACTTAGGCCAAAATCTAGCTAAAGGCCACCAAATAAATTAAAGGTCCTTACAAACAACAGATGAGTGTCCAAAAACCCACTGTAACTTTCTTACAATTTCATGTTGAAGTCCATCCATACTCCAAAAGGCTTGAAATACCTATACAAGAACCTTAAAAAGCCCTAAATGACTCTTTAAAACATATTCTTCATATGATCATAAATTTGGGGTTTTTTCCTAGTTGCTTTCATTACTTTTTCATGAGATGGATGCTCCAAAATGCCCTTGCTATCAGCTCAGCTACTTTACATGTGTCCTCTAAATTTAGAAGTTAGTTCCTAAAAGCAAACATTCAATAGGAACAGCTAAGGTAACTTTAAAAATATCAATGTATTTTGGTTCTGTTGTTCCCATCTTCACATTAAACACACTGCAGAAAGGAAAATAAGGTTTTGTTTATACAGGGAGAATGTGGTTTTGCAGCCAGAAACAAGCAGCACCTTTTCCTCCACTGAGAGTTAAACACACACACACTTTGCATAGAATAAAGGTAACTCAAGAAATGAGGCTGAGGTTTTGAATATGACTACAATCACCTATTCACAATAGCAATAAAAATGTTCACTTGTTTAAGATGACAGAATGAATTAATCTGTATTGTATTTGAGTAACATAATTTACTACCATTAGCACTGTTCTACATGGGGGATTTTGTAGTAGCACTTACCTAGCTTATATTAAAAGAAAAGACTAGACTAAAATATCTGAATGAGTGGATCTGATTCTGCATTCTGATTACTTTGTTAAAATGACTCTTGCTTTCTGGGAAGTACCACTAAAATAAAATTGAAAGAAGTGAAATACAATGGATTAAAGAGAGAATAATAGTCATAAAGAACATAATCCTTCATTACATCAATCTTTCCCACTTAAACAGACAAATTCTGTCTGGACAAAAATGTTAGCAAATCACAAAGATTGTTCTTCAAAAAATGGGAATACATTTGTAGAGACATGAGGATCGGTCTTTGTCTACATGAACTCTAGGGTTTAACAAGAAGATAAAAGATTAGTTGCCTTGGGAACTATGATGCATCCTGTGCTCCTCACAGTACTTATTTTTTTTTAATGATTTGTTGCCACTTCTACATACACGTGTAGGAACACAGGCAACATAAACAATCTCTATAATACCATTTTCAAATTTTGCATTCACATATCTATCATTTTCACTGTAGAAAAATTGATGCCTGACAAGAATAAAATAGCACAGTGGAAAGTGTGGAGATTCAGTTGCATGACTAAGCATGCAGTCTTACATCTTGTAGATACAGAGGACTGAGGACTGTCAAACCTTTTAATGATCTGGTTTCACTTGGAAGATGGAAAGAGACAGTGCTTATGAAAATTTTTCTACACTGATTTCAAGGGCTTCTACTGCTAAATTTGTACAATGTATACCAAATTAGTTTAACATATCATTAGTTTGAAACATAAAGGTTTAGTTAACATTAACATGTTTTACTTTGTTCTGAAATTGTCTAGGGAGTACTCACTAAGATGCACAAGTAAGGAGGTTTAAGGTACTAGTATCTTCCCAAACAAGACATTAAGATCATGAATGGGTTTAGTAAACTCCAGCATAGATAACATGGCCATAGATTTTGTGCATGAGATTGAATGGAAAGAATAAACTTGGGTGGGCATCCAAAATTGGGTTTATGACACATTGCATAATTCCAGTTTATAAAAAATTTGCAAACATTAGAAAAATTCCTACAAAGACCCTAATAATCCCTCTTCTCCTCCACCCTAACTCCAGTCTGCTTGCTAAAAAAAAAGCAAACCAACTTCAGAGTCATAAAAATTAAATATTACACATTTCAGAAATCTCAAAATTAGGGGCCACTTCTGTGCACTTCTGTGTTCACTCATCCCTTTCATATATATGTACCAGTGTTAAGAAATCACTCTTTAATCCTGTGCTATTTTCCTCATGGGATCTCTTCTCCTCAATAAGTGAAATGACATTCAGTACGTTTGTCTTCTTCACATAAATTCTAAATCTACAGATGAAGAAATGGTTTGGTCTTGGAAGCTTGACCCCTTCCCCTCTTCTGTTCAGCTGGGTTCAAAACCAGAGTAATTTCCCTTGAGGCAATCAGGTTTCACACTTGGGTAGCGTAGGTGTTGTACAAGAGATTGTAGTCTTTATGCAATTAGAGCTACCATGTAGGCTCAGGAAAGAACTGATCCCCTGTGCAGCTTTGAGCACATTTTCTATACTTAGCAAAAAAAGAGCCTTCAGGGCTCCCATTGGAGCATCTCTGTCTTTTCTGAGGGCTACAGAGAGAAGGAAGTTTCTTCAGGGAGCAATCCCATACAGACTCCTTATCAAAGGGATTTTAACTTGGAAAAGTTGCAAGGAACAAATGGAAACTAGGTAGCTATATTTGTTGCACAAAAGTGTGTGCTCTGGATATAACCTCTCACGCTGCAATTACTTGTCCAGATTAATTCTGAATGTGGGTCTTAAAATGCCACCATGAGGCACAATCCAAAGAACAGAATTAAAATTCAACAGCTCTTGATATAAATTCAGTCTGTACTACTTCAGAATACTTACAGGAGGAAGCAGAATTGTCCACTCTCTACCTCCTCCCTGTTCCTTCCAGGAATCCTTCCATCTACCATGTTTGGCATCATGAGCTTTTTTGTGTCTGGGGAAAATAAATAAATTTTAAAAGTAGTGTTGAGGTTTAGCTCTTCTAGTTTCCCTGGGTTTGTTTATGTTGTCAGAAGATCACAGAAATGGCTTTGTTGCCACAAGAAGGAGACAGTACTAGGACTAGAGCAGGGAAGGATGAAATGGTAGAGCCAGTGTAAATTATTTATGAATTTGTGATTGGCATTTTCAGATAGACAATTCTCTGTAAATATCAAGAAAATTGCCTTTCAAAGGCATCATCTGAGAAGTAAGTTATAAAAAGTCTTAGCACATGTGAAGAATACTGAAAGGGCAGTACCCCATGCTTATTGGCTGAAAGCATAATTCATCCCTAACACTTCATAGTAATAAGGATATGCATTTACTTA
>JANHGN010025085.1:80006-98281 GCA_024605025.1 Megaceryle maxima | reverse complement strand
GTTGGTCCCTCTTATCTGTACAAACCAAGGTTACTCAAAGCAGTCTATCAGAGTTAGTTTCTTCTATTCAAAACAAGTTACAGCTGCAAAATTAAGAGACTACAACCCAACATCTATGTTTCAGATATTGGCCAGAGACATCAGGAAGGTAAACAGGGTAATCTAGAGCAAAATATCACAATGTCATCTTTCTCTTAACCAGAGATAACTACTAGTGTCCTTAGAGTAATGATCTCCTGCTGATTTTCCTCATGGATTCATTAATATTATGTCATTTTCTACTTTATTTCGTACTATTATCTATCAGTGTTGCTTTATTTTATCACTTGTTTCCAAAGATCCCAGAAGAGGAAGTGTTCCTGCTCCAGGCATGGAAAAAAAACACTATGCAAAGACTATTACTTTGTGGAAGACTCCCCCTTTGGCCAGTAAGGTTTCTGCTGAGTGTCTTAACAACACTATCAGCCTTGTGCTTCACCCACTTTCCTTTAATGTCTTATTCATGCTGCCAGTGTGAGCCATCAGGTTTCTAAGAACAAACCAGAAAACTTAGGTAAAATAATGGGTAAATCTTCATGGTAAACAAAATTGGATTTTGCTACTAATTTAAAGTTATCAAAGATGGAAATAGATAACAATACACACAACAGACAGGAGGGACTAACTCAAAATTTAAAGAGAAAAGTGACATCAACATCCAAGTAAAAATGAATACAGATTAAAAAATTAAGAAATAACAGACCAATATCTGTCCATAATTAAGTGGTTAGCTAATTATTTTGCCTGTTCACATGATACCAAGATTTCTCCATTTCCACTGAAATCGTGAGGAGAATATAAGGATTCTTGGTATCCTTGTGACATTAAACTCTTTGCAAAGTAGCACTGAAATTTCTTCTAAATTTAATTCTTTAATATGATATAGATTTATTTTCATTTGAATTCAAAGTACACTCATACACCACTCTGTCTTCCCCTTCCATTGTTCTAATAAATGCCATAGCTTGGAGGTTTAAAAAAAAAAAGGTATAACAGGCTCTATGCCTGAAGTGTAAGTCTACTGCACATGATTTCCTCATTATCAACACAGCTATTGGGACAGAGGATCTCCAACTCACAATAAAGCATATCTGTCTTCAGAGCTGTGGTCATCTTTGTCCAGAATTTACCCTACTGGCCCCATTTGGAATGTACATGGATCATCAATGTACCCTATGGGTTCCGATGAGCTGACTCAAATGATTAACACTGACAGTGATTTCACTGCAACTTAAGGCTATTAGCATCCACTGATGATCTGCCCCCAGATGGAAAAAGAAAAGTGCGTAGCTGTTTGTGTGTAAATGTGCCACCTCTGACTATTAAAATGTCAGTGGAAAAGGTCCGGTTTAATTCAAATTGTTCATTAGCATATCTGCCTTTCCTTTGGCAATAAAAGGAAAAAATTGCTCCACTCAGGTAAACCTCTACAGAACAATAAACAGATCAAAAGAAAGAATAAATAACAACACACCCACAACCCCATATTTTTTGTGTAAAAATTTGCCCTTGGAATTATTCACATTTCCTTTCCTATAAGTTTAAGTTCTGGAGGGGAGAGGAGGAAGAGAAGTGGCTGCCCTCTTAGAACAATATGCTGAAATGCATTTGTCTCAAATAGCCAAAGACTGATAATATAGCTGAGAGGTAGACTTTTAATGGTGTGCACGTGTGTGTGTGCACATGCATATGAGTGGAGCTGGAGGTGCAAACACCTACCCTATAATCTAGGATGGAAAATAATAAATATATCTGGATATCTCATCATGAAGACCATTATTAAGCTTAGGCAGTATCTGAGGAAGACCAGAAGAGAGTAATGGTCTTGATGAAGATAGGTAACTGGCATGGATCATCACTGAAGACAAAGTTTGTGGATTGTCACTCAAATATCTTTTAAGGGTGCTTATTTTCATTACTAGTAGGAAATAGTCTAATAATTACAGGGAACCTTTATAAAAAGTGAAAATAAGTATGTGTGTTTTCAAGTCAATAAGACTACTTATTGGTGCAGAATCTTAAGAAAAACAGATGATCTATGGACCAGATAAAAATCAAGGGTTCAGAAAAGTGGAAGAAAAAATGAAAAGTTTTTTTATTATTATTATTTTTGTAGATGGCTACTCTAGGTACATTTATGGGCATAAGTCTGAACACACTGGCCATGCAGCCAAGGCATGATTGTGAACATAAAGATCAGCAAAATGTATTAAAAAAAAAATCAGCTTACTTGATTGTTATTGTGTTTGAGGGGTGATTACCAGACTATCAGTCTATGAAGTCACATTAAATGGTCCATAAAGCAATACTGATCAATACACTCTGTGTTCTCAGTCAAAAGATGAATATGAGAAGTGTTGAAAAGCAGAGTTCACTGGTCAAAACATCAACATGATCTACAAGACAACCACATGTTGACTGGATTCTCATCTCATCTCAACCAGTCCAATGAATAGCTTTCTTTCTTGTCTAAATGAACAGAATACTTAGAAAGTGTAACAGACCGACTCCTGGGATGCATGATCCGTATTACCACTAGGACTAAAGTCTCCCTTGCCCAAAATGACAGGAGAAGATCTGCTGAAAGCATGCTAGCATGGCTACCAATGAAAGCTGAAGGTCTTTGGAAATAGACCCAGTTTTTTCTTTGCCTTATAGCCATTGGTTTTATTTGCAATAAATCACCTCTTTTTCTTTTTATTTATTTTTCTTATTTTTTAAAGGAAGTGGGAGACAGGAGGGGATTTAGTTATATTTGCTGAAACTACTCTGAGCTTCTATTCTTATTACTGTAACAGGACTTCTATATAATATGGAACCTTGTAATTTCTGACATATAATCTGAATGAGTTTGGGCAGGTGCAACTCCATGAAATATAGTTAGCTTATGTAACAGGAAAATTTCTGTTCCTATAGATTATAAAGGTTCTTTTATAATACTTAGAATTACAGTTGAGAAAATCTCCAGTGCACAGCTAACTGCAGTATAAGACCAAATATCTTGCTTTTATACTTCATTGCTTTGTACTGTACTGCCAGAAAGCTATTTTTGGACCTGCTCTGCAGTTGCACGGTTTTTGCTTATATGTTGTCTAAAGAAAATTTACCTTACTAAGACTTTGTCTTTCTCTCAAGGGTAAACTAAAATCCATTAAACTTAAATATATGCTGTAAACCCTTGAGTTTAGTGTCTGTGATGGAAATATTATGAAGTTATTTATAACAAGATATACATTTGGAGAAGTGAAATAGGTAGA
This sequence comes from Megaceryle maxima, assembly GCA_024605025.1. Taxonomy (NCBI): domain Eukaryota; kingdom Metazoa; phylum Chordata; class Aves; order Coraciiformes; family Cerylidae; genus Megaceryle; species Megaceryle maxima. The sequence continues at coordinate 94,985 of JANHGN010025085.1, read as the reverse complement.
CATATCTGAAAATTATTGTCTCTTTCTCGTCTTAAATTCTTAAATTAAGTCTTTGTGCCTAAAGCTTTAAAGTTTTTTTTTTTTGCTGGCACCATGAAAAAGTAAGCAAATGTATCTCCATAGAATGAATCACTGCTGTCTACAACTCCACAATAAATAACTTGTGAAAAGTAGCACAGACATTCTACCTGATCCTTTATTGCTCCAAAGAAATCCCATTAACATTTCTGATTACAGAGGATGCTTTTTCAAACACAGACACTCATATTACTGGGTGATAAGTAAATATCAGAGTCAGAGGAAAATACTAAAAACGAATGTATCAGGAATAGTGTGGCCAGCAGGACTAGGGATGTAATTCTCCCCCTGTACTTGTCACTGGCGAGGCCTCACCTCGAGTATTCTGTGAAGTTCTGGGCCCCTCACTTCAAGAACGATATTGAGGTGCTGGAGAAGTCCAGAGAAGAGCGAAAAGGCTGGTGAAGGGACTGGAGGGAAAGTCTTATGAGGAGAGTCTGAGGGAGCTGGAGTTGTTCAGCTTGGAGAAGAGACTCAGGGGGGGACCTCATCACTCTCTACAACTACCTGAAAGGAAGCTGTAGTCAGGTGGGGGTCGGGCTCTTCTCCCAGGCAACTAGTGACAGGATGAGAGGGCATGGCCTGAAGCTGCGCCAGGGGAGGTTTAGGCTGGATATTAGGAAGCACTTCCTTCAGGAAAGGGTGATGAGACACTGGAATGGACTGCCCAGGGAGGTGATGAAGTCACCATCCCTGGAGGTGTTTTAGAAAAGATTGGATGTTGCACTTAGTGGCATCATTTAGCTGATATCGTGGTGTTAAGTTAGGCTGGACTCGATCTCAGTGATCTTTTCCAACCTCAATAATTCTGTGATTCTGTGAACAAGACATTCCTTTGAGAGCCATGCTGTAAGATAAAAGAGGCTTTGAACTAAAAGAATATTTTGCTTAATATTAGTTCTCCTAGTATTAACTAATCCTCTTGTTTTCTAGTAATCTTCTTTTCTGAGTCTATGTTATGCAAATATACTCAATTAAAAGGGCAAGTGTTACATGCAAAAGCAACACCCAGTGGCTTACAAAGAAGTTCTACCTATTTGTGATTTTCCTTGCTATTCTTCAGAGGGATCCTGTACACTCCTCACATTAAATCCACTTGGATGAAATTTATACACATACTAGATGCAGGAATTGACCTTGTCAGTCTTTCTATAAGCCATCCCACCCTCCAATTTACTTCATCAGCCTACAACCTTCTTTATAGCAACAGAGGTGCACTAATAGACAGCTAGCTGATCTTAAAAGATTTGATGAGGTCTGCAGCCAACTATCTTATAAAATGCTAAGAAAAAAAAACATACTAAAATTCTTTGTGGTAATAGTTAAAGTTGTTATACTGAAACTGTATCTTTAAATATTCAAGCTCAAAATTCTGAAAAAGAATATGAATCCTCTGAAACAAAAGAATACGAATCCTCTGAAACAAAAGAATACAGACAGCAGACACATCTGGACTTCTTGGTTTAAAAGCTGAACCTGAGTCTTTTGCTTCATGCTTTACTATATAACAAGACAAACTGAAAAAGATATTATTAAAAAAATAATGTGTGCATATATGTATGTGAAAACATTGTGCCTGTCTTCTTGCAATCACTTATTGCTCATCTCCAATCTACTTTAACCAAATCTGTGCATTATCTGCATTACATTCTTATACATTTGAAAATAAAATAAAATTAAAAAAATAGATGTCAACAAGAAGACATGGCTACATAACGTGTAAATAGGATGGTGTTGCTCAGTATGAAAAAGACAACAAATCAAAGCAGAACGTAGCACTTGACTGATTCCTGAGCAGTTTCTCAGACCTTGTCTCCTAGCTTACCATTAATCTTCTATGGGTTTTGTACTACAAGAGAGTCTACTGCTCTTTTAGCAGTAGGAAGAAAATGCTAGAAGGTACTTTTTCTTCAGAGTAATTTTGGTAACAAATCTAATGTAACGTTGAGAATATGCCTAAATAAAATTAATGTTATTAAACACAGATAATCCTGAACTTGAATGACATGTCCAGGATATAGAATTACTTTTTAACGTTACATTTAAATTCTAGACTCAGAGAGGCCACATGAAAAAACAAAAGGAGATATCTGAAGAATTTAAAAGTTGTAACTTTACTAATATATGCATATATAAATGCCTGGGATATGTTGTGCTTGAAGTTCAAAGCCCATGCTGTCACATTTCTGTGGCCATTTGCAGTGTCTGGAAAAGAGTTCATGTGCAAACAAACCTTGAGACAGACACCTTGAAACAAGACAGACAGGTAAGCAAGGATTAAGAGGTGTTTCAGAGATACAAAACCAAAATATGCCAAGAGATTGAAAAAGTCTGTCAGCTTCTGCCCTACTTTACAAAGCATCCAGAATTTAAACAAGTTAGTATGCATAAAGAGAAGACAAACTTTCCCCCTACCCTCCCTCAGATTGATCTTATCCGTCCTAAACCCAAGAGCAGCAAAACCAAAAATAATTTTGATCCTTTGGTTATTTAGCTCCTCTCTATTTAAACACATACTGCAGAAAAGACTATGATTACCATGATTAGTAACACCATTACATCATCCCATCTTCCTCCCCAGCCTTGTTTCCCACACTAAATTTTGTTCAACAATTCCTTTGACATAAGGATGCATTTGTTTCGTGTGACTCTTCCAATCCCCCATTCACACCATGTGTCATTACTCCACACATCCCCCAAGTACTCTGTAGCTTACCAAGATCTGCCTCCTAGCACCTTATCTGTTGTTTATATAACTGTATTCCTGGTATTGAACATGCAGTACTCCCTTTTCATGGTGTCATCTCTAACTGAGTAGAGTGGTGAGAAAAAACATATAACCTTTACATCCTCCAGCTTAATATAAGATTTCCCCTTGTTTTGTAACACAGAGATATATTCCCTTTCAAAGCTGGAATTGGAAATGTAGAATTGTTCCAATTGGTCCTTCCATGGTAGGGTAAATATTGGCCAAACACTGCCTAGCCAACACTGTAGGCAGCTGGAGCTTGACCTAGTTTCCCCATGACCTGACTTACTGACTAGATTTGAACTCTAGGCAGCTGTTATGTGGCAGTCATAGACCAGAGAGAGTTTTTGATCATATTCTCAGGAAGAGAATTAAGACACAAAATGCAGACAAGCACCAAGTGACTTTATTTGCCCTCCAAGAAGTTTGCAAAGCAAAGAGAAAGAAAGGAAAGAAAGGAAGAAAAAGGTCAGTTGTGATAGATACCACCACAGGTCTGTGGTGTCCCATCAGTCCAGTTTGTTACCAAGTCCAGTAGGAGAAGGTTTCATCTGATGTTGTTTTTTTCCTGGGTTGTCTTGTTGAATATTCATCCTTAACTGTTTTGCTTAACTGCATCCACCACCTGGCAGTGGCATGCATGCCCAATACCATCTCTGAGGGGTCTTAGGTGGTCTTCAGACCCCTGGGTCTTCCAAGCCCTGAGTCAGGGCACATGCGTATGAATGAGGTTTTCAGAGTTAGTTCTGTATTCAAGCTAATAAGGAAACAGGAACTTCTAACTTGTGATCCAGTCATTGCCGAGTTGTTGACAGCTCATGTAACTACCCTCATCATGTCCCAGCTCAGAACTGGTGGACACCCCATCAGTGAGCCCTCAGCATGCACTGTGAGGTCACCTGCAGCTCCCAGCTTGGTGTCCTCATGGAGCAACCCTGTATGTGCTGCTTTCTCATGGGATAGCTCCTGCTCTCTTCAGGCAACCATTCATTACAGTGGTAGCACAAGAGTTGCTTGACATGGAGTTGACAGAAAAGGAGATCACCACCTTTTCCACATGACCTATCCCTACTCTTGTGGCTATGCTCACAGAACTGAGCATGTCCACTGTGCCAGTACTGTATTTTAAAAAAAAAAAAAAAAAAAGTTCAGGGAGCTAAAATACCAGATTGCAACAAACTGGTACACTGAAATGGTGTCATCATCTCATAACACCAAAGAGTTCTTGAAGGTGTGTAGAATTAATAAGCACTATTACATTCTTCTTTATCAGTTTTGGTACTTCACATCCAAAAGGGAAGATTTAGTAGAGCTTTTTTTTACCATGTTTCTAATGTGATTGTATTAGAATGAGGTGTAAAATAGTTCACATAATTTGCAGAAAATTTAAACATTTAAAAAAAATCTAAAAATTTAAAGCAAATTTTTTTTCAGTAACTCATAATATTTCATTTCAATTAGAATTGTTTTCCATTTTAGTTACCTTAAGGATATGATTAAAAAAAAAAAGTCACTTTCTATCACAGAACTGGTATTTTTCTGTTTAGCAATGTCAAGAAATAGCTTTTCAAAACCATAATGTTTGTCTTGTGTAAAAATTATTAATTAGTTTTCTGCGCTGACAGTTGGTGAAGCCCATTCTGTAGCACTAGACAGCCTCCAGACCCTGCAGAAACAGCTTTTACACTTAAAACTCCAGGGTGGAACTAAACATTTAAAAGCTAGTTTGAAGGGCAAATGTTAGAAATGCTGGAGACACAAGAGCTGTATTGTAGCCCTCTAAATGACCACAACTATAGTAGGCAAAGATTAAAACAGCTTGTTAGGCACTTGCACACTAAGCCTCATCTTCTTTATATAGAAATACAAAATCAATGCCATGCTTCTTGTGCAAAATGTCACATTGATCTTCCATTCTTTGATATCTATATAGCAGTGTCTATCTGAATATTTAATAAATGCATTAATTTCTCTCCTGAGCAGAGTATACACTAAAATTCAGCAATGAACAAAGAAGCCCAGAAAAAAAGGAAAAAAAAGGAAAACAAACAAGAAACCCAGCATCCTGAGAAATCTTTGAGTCAGCAGCCAGATGAATCTTTAATAAGATAAAGACATATTTTTGTGTGCATGATTTTTGCCATGCCAATTAGTCTTAGGCTACTGTAAGTTACCCTCAGGCAATCTTACTTCCCCCTTCCCCAACCCCCTGATCAGGAAGTGATTCATCTAATTGGAATTTAGCCCTTATTTGTGTTATCATGATGCTTTACTTTGAGGACCACAATTTTTAAGGCTACAGTGGAGAAGTGGTTAGATGCAGTGATGCTGTTTTGGCAAAATGTACACTGACAGTACATTATCTTCATTACCACAGTATGATTTTTATTGATCATAATTACACAATAAAAATTGTGATAGCTATTTTTAAGAGAAATTAATTTTTCTTTTAAATATTGATTTATAATATGGGATAATACTGAATGGGAAAAAATTCCAACAACTTTCAATAACTCTCAAATTAAGAAATTTTGTTCAGCATTCATAAGGATAATGTGCATAGGAGGAAAAAAATACAAGTCTGAAATTAGTTGTACGTAAGCAAATTTTGTATGAAAATACCATATTTCTGTCTTCAGTGTTTCAGGAGGAACAGATGATTTCTCACTATCATTTAAATTAAGGCCTAAAACTAGAAGTATAGGATCAAAACACGCTCAGAAGAGAGAGTGGCAGACATCTGCTGAAAGTGTTTGAGAGCACCACAGTTGCTAAACTAGCTGTTGATTAACTCCAGCACTGTAAATGGCTTCTTGGAGACACAAAACTCTCTTGGTGAAGTGATGGAAGATACTTGGAACCTAAAGTACCAAGTGGATGTTACACCTCTTTCCTCCACGTAATGTTAAATTATGGACATTTGTTTCCACATACTGAAAAAGATGTTGCATTTAAAAGTATTTGAATAAGGAAAAAGGGATTGTTAATTTTAGGTCAATGGACGATCACTTCTAGGCTAAACAGCCTCCCCCCTAGATCTAGATGATTCAATTAGTCTGATAATCTATAACAGGAGCTGCAACACTTGCTCATCCAGCCCATTGTCTGTAATCTGTCAGCAAAGATAAGAGGGAAGGCAGGCATTTTATAGTTAATAGATGATAAAAATCTAGGTAGGACTTCACAAGTGCTGCAACAGTGCCATGTTTTGTAGTAATAACTAGCCATAAACAATTCAGCCAGAAAAGAAATAATTCCAGCAGAATCCTCTATTCTCCCTAAGTAGAGGCACTGAGGTAGAGCATGTATTTCCCTACACCCCATGGAGACTCCACACTGGACCATGTTTATCCTTAAGGACTGTAGCCTGTGGAGACATTTCACTGGAGCAGGTGAGAAGTGTGAGGAGGCAGGAGTGGCGGAGAACTATTATGGACTGACTGCAACACTGCATTAACCATCCTGCTGCGATGTTCAGGGGTTGAGTGCTGTGGTGGAGTTAGATGAGTCATGATAGAAGGAATGAAGTTGAGCCTGGGAAGAAGAGAGGTGGGGGATCATGTTTTAGTTTTTCTCTTTGTTTCTCTGTTTGTCTTTGCCTCACTAATCTAGTAGCCTCCTGTAATGGAGTGAGTCCATCAGGGGACAAGGGAAGGGCAACTGTTGTTATCTACATGGACTTTTGCAAGGCCTTTGACACACCCCCCACAACATTCTTATATCTAAATTGAAGAGCTATGGGTCTCATGGATGGACTATTCAATGGACAAGGAATTGGTTGGATGTCTGCCTGCAAGAATTACAGTCAACAGCTCACATGAAAACCAGTAATGAGTGGTGTCCCTCGGGGGTCTGTATTGGGACTAACACTGTTTATTCTCTTTATTAATGACATGGACAGTGAGATTGAGTGCACCCTCAGCAAGTTTACAGATGATACTAAGCTGAGAGGAGCAGCTGATATTCTTGAGGAAATGGATCCCATCCAGAGGGACCTTGACAGGCTTAAGGAGTGGGCCTATGTGAACCTTATGAAGTTCATCAAGGCCAAGTGCAAGGTCCTGCACCTGGGTCAGAAAAAAACCCTTAATATCAATATAGATTGTGGGATGATGTGATTGAGAGCATCCCTGTGGAGGACAACTTGGGGGGTGGATGAAAAATTGGACATTTGTGTGCTCTTGCAACCCAGAAAGCAAATCATCTCCTGGGCTGCATAAGAAGTGTGTCCAGTCAGTCAAGGGAGATGATTCTCCCTCTCTACTCTGCCTTTGTGAGATCCCACCTGGAGTACTGTGTCGAGCTCTAGGGCCTCCAACACAAGAAACATAAGGACCAGAGAAGGTCCAGAGGAGGGCCACAAAAGTGTTGAGGGGGTGGGAACACATCTCCTGTGAAGAAACGATGATAAAGTTGGAGTTGTTCAGTCTGGAGAAGGGGAGAACTTATTGCAGCCTTTCTTATAAAAGGCCCTAAAGGGGGCTTATAAAAAAATTAGCAAGAGGATTTTTGCCAAGTAGCAGGAGAAAGTGAAATTATTTTAAACTGTAAGAGGGTAAATTTAGATTGGATATACAGAATAAATTTCTTATAGTGAGGATGGTGAGACACTGGACCAAGTTGAGAGAAGTTATGGGTGCCCCATCATTGGAAGCGTTCCAGGTCAGATTGAATGAGGCTTTGAGCAACTTGATCTAGTGAAAGATGTCCTATGACACAGAAGTTGGGCTAGATGACCTTTAAAGGTCCCTTCTAGTCCAAAACTTTCTATGATTCTGTGATTGTCCTCATTCAACTCTATTTTAATAGACAATACATTATAACATTTTTTCCCCAAGCTGAGTCTGTTTTGCCCATGATGGTAATTGGAACATGATCTTCTTGTCTTTATCTTGACCCATGAGCTCTTTCATTTGATTTTCTTCCTGTACTGTTGAAGAGGGAGTGAGAGAGCAGCTGGGTAGGTAAATGGCATCCAGCCAAGGTCAACACATAACACTATATCTCTTGAAAATAGCCCAAGTTGACCTTAGATGATCTATCTGGCATTATGAACTTCAAATAAAATATTTTTTGAAAAATATCAACAGAAATTTTGCTCTTTTATTCATAAACTCTGCTCCCCATCACGTCTCTCTTGTAACTAATCAATTGTGCTTTATCTTTTTTTGTTAGAAAAGGTTCCATGATGAAACTCAGGAAAACTGTAAAAACATGATTTAAGGCCACATGTATGTAATGTTGCTCAATGAATCTACATCATTCAATTTAAGATTGGAAGTAATTTTAATGTGTTTCACTTTCCAGTGGTACACTTTCAAAAAAACCAAACCAAACCAAAACAAAACAAACCCACCATTATCTATACTTCTATATACAACCAGAAAAGAAGACAGTGAAATTCTATAGAAATTACAAAGTTAGGGAATAGTATTATTTCATGAAAAGAGCTAAGGCAAGACTGCACCTTGAACAGAAATAAAACAGTTTGAAGTGGTTGGATGTCCTGTAAAGTTAATATCAACCTTGAATTTTATTGCATTTATTATATCTCTGCTAATACGGTTGTTTCTTCTCCTGAGGAGAATGTTGCTGTGAAAGTTGTTTTACCTGTAATTATATACAGTCAGCTGTTTTCTCTGGGCAGTTGTATGATCCTACAGATATTTCAGTTAGGTGTGTAATTTTATTCCTAACATTATATAGAAAGACACATGGAAACAAGCAAAAAGACTTCATATCAACTGTCCATGTTAAAACATAATCTTCAGGCATATCTTCAACAGGTATTAATCTATTCATGATTACCCCATGTTCCTGAAGTCAATGTTTATACTAAGCTGTACCTTTGTACTGTAAAAGAATAACCAAACCAAAATGGCTTAAAATCTACTTAGAGGAATCACCTAATTTGAGCCCACATGTAACACCTGCTATTCATTTTAGATTATTCATGTGTAGAAACAAAGTGAATGTAATTGAATGCATGAGATCAGAATTGTATTACTGAGCTAGGTATAAAACAGCAGGTTAAATTGCTATGATGGTGTGCCAAGGAAGACATGAAAACTACGTTCTCTCATGTAGATTAGGAGGGAGAGGAAATTAATAATATTCCTTTCATCTATTATTTTTACATATCTGATTTCTAGGGCATGTTTTCAGGAAAATGAAATCTTAGAAACATCACATAGCAAGAAGAGAACCAAAATAGATATTTTCTGAGTATTAGGACTGTTGCATATATCAAGATTAGGAACAGATACACGTTAAAAGGCTTGACTTCTTCTCTTTTGCATTAGGAACTGATTTAAATCTGCCTACGCAACTAGGAAAAAAATCACTGTTGTGTGGTTCTGTTCTTTAAATAACGCTTTCATATAATCATAGAATAACCGAACGCCCCAGGTTATAAGGGACCTCCAAAGGTCATCTAGTCCAACCCCCCCTGCAGTAAGCAGGGACACCCTCATCAAGATCAGGCTGCTCAGAGCCTTATCAAGCCTGACCTTGAATGTCTCCAGGGATGGGGGCTCCACTAAACCTGTTCCGGTGTTCCACCACCCTCATAATAAAGAACTTTTTCCTAATGTCCATTCTAAATCTACCCTTCTCTAATTTAAAACCATTCCTCTTGTCCTATGGCTACATGCCCTTGTAAACAGTCCCTCCCTAGCTTTCTTGTAGGCCCCGTTCAGGTACTGGAAGGCTGCTATAAGGTCTTCCCAGAGCCTTCTCTTTTCCAGGCTGAACAACTGCAACTCCCTCAGCCTGTCCTTGTAAGAGAAATGCTCAAGCCCTCTCATAATTTTCATGGCCTTCCTCTGGACCCGCTCCATCAGGTCCATGTTCTTCTTGTGTTGAGGACTCCAGAACTGGACACAGTACTCCAGGTGAGGTCTCACCAGAGCAGAGTAGAGTGGCAGAATCAATCTACTGGCCACACTTCTTTAGATGCAGCCCAGGATGCAATTTGCCTTCTGGGCTGCAGGTGTGCATTGTTAGCTCATGTCCAGCTTCTTGTCCACCAGTACTACGAAGTCCATTTCCATAGGGCTGCTCTCTATTAGGTCATCCCCCAGCCTGTACTGATAATGAGGACTTTAAGATAAGAATCTCAAAATAGTTTTCTCATAGTTTTTATTATCTACATTGGAGATAAGCACTGGGCCTTCGAAAATGAGAATGATCACAATGCAACTCTGTGATTTTGGATGCCCATATTTTAAATTGTTTCTCTGATCCTAAAACCCTAGAGAGTGATTTTCAGAAGCATAATTCTAAGTTCTGTCATTTGAATAGTATCTAATTCTGTGATTCCATCTTTTCACTTTGAAACCCTCAATTTCCTTGAACTCTAAGCACCCAAATGCAGTATTTGCCTATGGAAAGAAAGATTCAGGCTTGCATGAATAGCAACTCTCAATCATCAAGCTAAAATAAGAATAGGTATGTGAGTAATCTCAGTATATCTACATGTTGTAAAAACAGCATCATAGACCTAATTAGACATTTAATTCATTGTGGTCTTGAACCACAGTTTTATAGATATTTCCATAAATCATCCTGCCTTTGCACTTAAGAGACAATATTCTCACTGTTGTTTGAAAAGATAAATGCTTTCTTTAGCTGCACATAAGAGCAAAACCTTGGTAACTTTGTGAGTGGAGGTGAAGCATGGCATACTCTCTCTTAGCAGCCACAGCTCTGCATCTCTCCTACCCTGGACAAAGACAAAAGTGTCCCAGCACAGGGCAGCTTTCTCATGAAAGCAGCTTGGTCTGTGTGGTAGGTGTAAGAATAATTTAATTGCATCCAATTCTATAAGGAAAGAGTAGTTGGTCTGGTTGGGAGGGAGGGCAGAATTTCACAAGTACTGTGAGAAAGCATTCCCAGATGAATTTCTGCCTCTCTAGGAACTGATATTAAGTACTTAATTTCAAAATGTCTGTTGTTTCAAAATTCCTTCAACAGGTCAAGCATTATTTATAAGTTACAAGACATTACAGTTCTTCATAGCCCATAGAGTTTCTGTCTCACTGCTACAATTCTCAGTTTATTATGAGATTTGGTAATTGTTTTAAACACTGTGTCTGGATATGTTAAAATTTTAGTGACATTTAGTCTTAGGGGAATCATCCACTTCCCTGTATTTACCTTCACACACACCACTAGCATTTTATTTATCCCACAGACAACTTGAAGGCATTACTATTCCTTTGTTAACTTATGCTGAGTGAGTTTAACCAAAAATGTAAATAAATAGCAAAAGTTTTCTTTAGTTTAGCTAAAGTTGCATTGCTAACAACTTTTGATCCTATCTGAATTTGACATTTGTCTTGCAGCTCCTTAGCAAGATAATACACTGAAATAAAGTGAATTTCAATGGCGTCAGCACATGTTTAAAGTTCTGCATATACAGGAACTGAATAAATACCTACCTGAATATGGATAGCTATAACCAAGAAATTCCAAGTAAAATTTTTGCCTCCCTACTAATACTGATAAAGAGGACATGACTTTCAAAATATGCAAAAGCAGAGGAAAGAACTCTAGGAGATACAAAATCATAACAAATATTTAATTTTTCAAGTGAAGCAACCTTCAGAACTCCTAGGGAACTTGTAGAGGAAGTCACTTGAATCAACAGTGACAGCATTGTTACCTATCAGGCAACATATAGACAGACCATGATAGTCTGATTATGCATTGTCCTACACTCACTTCAGCACAAAGTGTTATTTTAAGCCACCTGTCATGAAAGGGTTGAGTTGTTCAGAAATAAAGACAGAGCTACTGCACTGTCTTCTGTCGAATTCTTCTCTGCCTGGAAGGCTACACAGACCTGACAACAGTAGGCAGCCAAATAAGCACTAAGACTTATATTTCATTACATCCAACTCTATCTCATGTATTTCTTTTGTTTGGACACTACCCACAATCTTACAATTAGATTTTAATACCTCAAGTCTGAATGACAAAATTCTGCCTGCAGCTCAGACCCCTTGAAATCTTCACAATTTTCACGCATTCCATCACCAGTGGACATCATGGGAGTCCACTACAAATGTTGCCGCAATTCTGATATTTCATGGCTCTTGATATTAAATGCAGTCCACCAAGTGGCCTAAGCTTTGATTGCATCCATAGGGAAGCATGAAGGCACAGGTATTTCCTAAAGAAATGGCATGTTCAACCTAAATGGGGTTGTGCCAGAACCCTCCTAGCATGCAACTAACTAAATACTCCAGTTTAAAACAATTACCATTTCTGATCATCTGTAGTTTCAATAAATACACAGCAGTGACTAAGGAGATTTTTCTACCCAAATTGCACAGACTTGGTCTGTGATCATTTTGAAAAGAAGAGTTTCCTGAATGCTCTTTGAAAAAAACCCACATTCTTTGATTTGGATGGTTATTCATGAACTCAGAAGATGAGCTTCGCATCCTTCACAGAGAGTACACCATTCCAGACCCAGAGAAATGGCAAAACCAGAGCTATATCCTATGTCATCACTAAGTTACTGTTACTGCTAAAAGCACTACCCATATGTCATGATAGGGAATGTCTGAGGTTTTCTCATTAGTTGTTTCCTTTTTCCATTGTGCTAGACATTTTTGATGTTGAGATTTGTTATTCACAATCTGCCTTTGTTTAGGAGCTGAAGGTTAAGCCTTTTCAACATGGAGAGTGAAACAGAAAGAGAGGAAATGAGTTAGAAATTGAAATGACAGTTTTGGTGATGACTTTTTGTTCATATAGTCAATTGTGCTACAGTGTAGTTAAATGAGATGTTTCCAGTGTACCTAAAAAAAAAAAAAAAAAATTATGAAGGAGCAATATGTATTTTTTTCCTGCATTTAATACAGTATATGATGTCTTTAATGCTATTTCAACCTGCGGAAATGTTATTGCTACCAAATGTTCCTTATAATAATAGTTGTTATTACCTATGAAGTTTTAAAGTAGTAGTACATATGAAAAAATAACCTAGCACTTAACCTTCCAAGGAACCACAAGTAACCTCAGAGAAAAATATTGGTATGAAGAGTCCCTATCATATCCTGCTCAACTCCCTTTTTACACTATCTGTTCAATTGGATCATTATAGTATAAAACTAGTTGTGTACATGCATTGTGAACTGGTTTCCAAATACAGCTCTTGGTGTCTGATACTTATGTTTAGGAGAAAGTAGAAGGTGTTCAATATGAAGGACATAGGTTCAAGCTGTCATAAATATAAAGAACTCATGAATTAAAAAAAAAAAAAATAAAATTGAATTTACATCCAAGTATTCAGAGATTTCAAGAAATCTTGGAGCTTGGGTTTGCTTCAGTGCAATTTGCAAAACAGTTAAAAATAGCAGTCTTTTCTACTTTCCATACAAAAACTTTCTTATAAGGGAAAAAAGAAAGTATTTGCATATACATCTATATATAAAAATGATATTGCACATGTATTAATAAATGTATAAATACAAGTATTTTTAAAAGAAAGGGGAAGGGAAAAAAATTTTAACAATGATCTGTATCCATATCATCTGTCAGGGTCCTGGAAATTCTGGAAAATTAATAGTGAAAAGTCATTCTAGACACTTGTAATAATTATGATCAATGTTAGATTATGTGATTATGGATCACACTGGTTAAAACCTTCCCTGCAAGTGATGAAAACATGAAGCAAATTGTAATGAAGAACACACAAAAGAGAGAATGGCAGACAATCTCCAATCATTCCAATTTGATTTTGTTTTTAGAAATAGTTCTCAGATTACTCAGTTCTAACAGATTGTGTGTTCATGTTCGTATGAAACTATCTCTCATTGAAAATGGTATGGGATGGCACAATAAAAGGGGTAATAAATAATGGGACCTACATTCATAGGTTACACTAAGCATATGCAAAGCTGCTGTCCGTACATTGATAGATGTAATTTATTCAAGTTTAAAATTTAGCTTACATGGAGATACAAACAGGGAGGCCATTGCATTACTCCCCTTGTATTCCTGTTGGTGTGTGTCTTGATTCAGAGATTTCAGGGAAGAAATCTGCAGTCTCTGCAAAACTCTCTTTCTAGTTGCTTGAGCTTTCAGTAAAAGAAAGAAAAGCTAGTGCTTTTCTTAATTTTATCTCATATCTGATCAGGTATGAATTTCACATTTACTGAATTACATCTACTGCCTAAGATACTATGTCTTTGATGCATGAGGTAAAGGCAGACACAATGTCCTATTTATAAAAATACACACAACATTTGTATTTACATTTGCACAAGGTACTGAATGTTCTGAATACTCAAATAAATTAAAACTGAAACTATTTATGTAAAGAAATTATTGTTTTATATAAAATCTTAACTCTGATTTCTTCTGATTTCAAGAAAGGTATTAAAACACAAAAGCACTTTGCATTCAGTTAACAGCACAAAACCCCCCCCACAGATGGCACAAAAAAAAATAACCTCAAAAGCAAAAAGCCCTAACCTGTCCACAAAAAGGATAGTGTCTGCCTAGAACTAATAGATGAAATTCTACTAATGTTATTTTTTTCTTTTTTATTTTCTTTTTTTTTTCTTCTTCTTTTCTTTCCATCCTTTGGGAAGATCCCTTTGTATTTAGTGGAAAAGTAAGTTTTGATGGGTGAGAAATAGCCATCTGCTAGAGATTTACAATATTCTTGGAAAAATACGGTAACTTCATTCAACGGATGGGGAAATGGAGGCACAGAATGACAAAGCAAACTGGTAGCTCTTAAGAAAAATATGCTCTGTACAAAGTAGTATACCTGTCTGCAGCAGGAATCTCAAGTACATTCAAATACATTCAAAGCCCAGCCCATTAAAACTGAGTTTTGTGAACTTATTTTTCTAAAGAAAATTCAATGCTTTTTTTTTAAATGCTCTTGCAATGATGCAAGACATCATTGCAGGAGATGAAAACACACACACAGAGAAACAAAAAGAAAGAAAAAAACCAAAACAAACAAAACCCACAAACAAATAAAACAACAACAAAAAAGAAACCCCTCAAAACCAAAACCCCAAACCCTAAAAAAAAAAAAAAAAAAAAAAAAAAAAAAAAAATTAAAAAAAAAAAAAAAAAAAAAAAAAAATCTTTTGAGACCTGACCGGGGTTTGAAAAAAAAAACT
>JANHGN010025085.1:43707-54264 GCA_024605025.1 Megaceryle maxima | reverse complement strand
ATGCTGACCTATAAGGCATGCCGACCCTGCTGCTTCTTGAGATAACTACTGCCGAGCTTAACATCTTGCTTCAGAAAGCATATCCCTTAAAGGTACATGGCCCTTGTCTTCTAGCCATTCTCCAACACTTGGGGACATGGCTTAGTGGTAGACTTAGTAGAGTAGGGTTAATGGTTGGACTTGATGATCTTATATGTCTTTTCCAACCTTGATGATTCTATAATTCTATGATACTCTGAAAAATGCTGAAGGCTGAAAAACTAGGAGCTGGTGAATGCAGGGAAGGAAAGAAGTGTGGAAGTTTGCCTTGTTCTTGTTTTCTCTGAAGTTTCAGCTGGGGAATAGAATATTGGACTGATGGAACCCCAGCTGAGCTAGATTGTATACTGAGCCAACATGGCTGTACTGTGTCAAGTTACAGCTACTCATTATATTAAAGTGGGATCGGGGAATATTTTAATATTTCAGCCTCTTCCAGATCTTTGTTTTGTGTTCACTTTCATTATTAAGCAATGCAATGAAAATGCCTTTTGCCATTCTTTTTTAATGTCTTTATACAGCCCTCAATTAATTCTTCTTCTGACTTTCCTTAGTTGTAATGCAAATTCATCTGCAGCCTGTGAGAGGCCTTCTGTTTACTGCTAGGTGTCAAATTATAGCTAAATAACTTTCAAGTGTCACAAAGTATGTGACATGGCATGGAGTAGTATGGTCATATGAAACAATGTCCGTTCTCATATGGCAGTACTGTGGCCTTTCACTTCGCATACTGCCTCACACTTTTAAAAATAAACCTGTTTACATAAACAAACAGCTGTTAGGTTAAGCTACTCTGGAGTTATATATGGATACTAATATATGGATGCATTAGGCAGCAAACTGTTCAACTTCACAACACTAAGTTAGGTATCTCCAGAGTGAAATTACACATGTAAAGAACAATTAATTAAAAACTGAGTCTATTAATGTATTTCTGAAATAATGGTAGCAATTAAAACTTTTTATTAAGTCATCCATGATTTTCCAAAGGGATGTTGCTGATACATACCCATTCTCAGGTTAATTGAATGGTGTAAATTTAATATTCCATTTTCGATGGCAAACAACACTGTTAAACTGCAATGAACAGTATAATAATTAGAAAAACAAAAAAAAAAAAGAAGAAAAAAAAAAAAAAAGACGCAGCAGGAATAAAAGTTCCTAACAAGTAAATGATCATTTGCAGAAAAAAATAATTGACCAGATGGTCAAATTAGCCAAAGAAATAACATTAGCTTAGAAGACCATATTTTGACAGCAACAGGATTCATATTAAAATAAAGTTGTAAAATAATGCAGCTTTTATAAAATAAATGGAATTGTCATCTCAGAAACAATTTTATTTAAGAGATTTTAGGTAAAATATTGTCAAGATATTTTTCATATCTTGGAAGAATCATCTTCTTAAATTCTAATTCATTCCCACCAGGCTGTACCAGACCATATGTGATGGCCTCCTGTGACACTGAACAAATATTGCATTACTGGACCAATGAGCTGTTGATGTAAAAATGACATGTGGTTTACAAACCCCATCTATGGTGGTTGTTCTCCGTCTCAGTGGGCAGAATACTCTTCTGTGGCCCTGTTATTCATAACAGACTAATGCAGGCTAGAAAGGAGATCATTATGACAAGCTTAAAGTAGCTGCTGTGGGTCCACAATACCTGTCAACAGTCCCTCTGATGTGTTTCCCTAGGCTAGAGTAAATCCAGACTAATTTATGATTGAAGTCACTGTCCTGCAGCAGTGGAGTACCTTTATGTTTCATCTCATGTAGTAGATCAGGTGAGATATACCTGAGAAATTAGTGAATAGTTGTAATAGTTCATGAAGGTAAGCATGTGTGAGACTTTGCAGAATCAGGACCCATGAGAAATTTACCTTTCTAGATGATAAATTTTATAGCTATCAGGTATCCATTAAGGATTTAGAAGACCATCATTTTAGATGCATCTATTTTTAATCCCAGATTCTACCTATCCCAAATGGTTTCAAATACAGGAATTGTTACTGACCTATCATCTTCACTGTCAGTAACTACTGATTTTGTAACACACTTCATTAACTAAGTTTACAGATTTGGCAGTAAAATTCTATCTGAATTTCTGGTCTGCTTTGAAGCAAAAACATCAGATCAAGCATGGAAACAACAATTTGAATAATGAAAAACTATTATCTCAGCTACATCAGCTGAGCCAATAGTGCCATTGATTCTAAGAGTGTAACATCAGTTGAGGAGAAACACTTTTCTAGCAAAATCCTCCTCTATCATTAATATACAAAAGTAAAGCAAGAATAAACTTGTCCTAGACTTTTGATTAGCTAGTTGTTGTGGGGTTTTTATTGTCATTATCTTGAATACAATGTTTGCCTATCAAATATGCTTACATAAAATACATGAGATCCATTTAGTCAATCTAAATGCAGCACATTCAAATGTAACATTTAAATGACATAATTTAAATTTTATACCCAGAGTATTAAAATGGTGGGAAATCATTAATGCTGACAGAAAATTTGAAATGTCTAGGAGGAGCTTGAGTTCCACATCTAAGCACATACCTTCTGAAATGTAGGTTCTATGAAAATATTTCAAGTTCAAAATTCTACCTGGAGAAATCACAAATAAACAGTCACACTTGGAAGTCTTGTTCGGAGGATTCTTTCCCAATTTCAGAATGTCACTGTCTAGTAGCTGCTCAGGATAGAGTACTATTCCCCCTGCTCTTTTCTCAAACACTTTGGATGATGTTGTAGGACAGACGAAAGCATGTAGTGTTACAGACTGAGCAGATTCCTTCTCATGACAGTGTCTACTTAAGCTTTCAGAGAGTTTTCACAGCAAGTACTTCCTTCATTGACCAATTTTAATTAATAGAGCCTTTAGGCTTCTGATAAACATCATATCCTACAATAAAAAGGAATGTAAAAGATGAAGAAAACAAAGCAATTAATCTGGCTATATGCTTTGAAGTACCTTGAGGGAAAACTGACATTTCTTACTAATAACCAGTTGTATAAAGCAAAAAAAGTAAAGTGAAAATTATTGAAAACAAACAAAACTGAGGAAAACATATGTTACAATTTATTTTTCCCTTCCTGGTAGAGACAATAAGAGGATCTATATTTCATTTGTTTCCTCAAATTATTTGTGAACATTTTAACCCTCCCCCCTTATTTAGTCTAATAGCGTATGTGAGAGCATCCAAAACCAGAAATAGGCTTTATGTGGGACAGTAGAAGGGTCCCATCTCATCTCATATTCTTGCTTTCTCTTTTAGATGGATTACTTAATCTCTCAAATGCTATTCTTGTCTTTTATGTCTTTCTATTTTATGTCTTTCTTGCCTCCTGTGGGGTCAAGCCCATGAAAAGATAGCATGGTAACTATGATGACTTGGGATATTTCCTAATGGAACTTAAAATGTTAAGAGGTAAAGCTAAGTCTGGTCTGAACTTTGTTAAGGAAGTCAACAGAGGATTTATATAGCACTTAGCATAATATGATCCCAACCAAATCCATGTTTGTAGGCAAAATAATAGTCTCTTGCTTTATCATGCTTTATTTTAATCTTCTAGGGAACCTACTCTTTCCCTTCTTCCTGAGGACTAGGGAGAAAGACAACTATTCCACTGAACCACATAATGGAAGAAAATGCTTTGGGCTGGCAAACCTAGGAATATTACCAGACACATCAAATATGTTCTGCTGAGGACACCAGGGTTCACCTGTAAATAGGAAGTGTACAACCTTTACAATTTTTTTTTTTTTTTTTTTTTTACCCCAAGATTTCCAGGTATTTGTCATCCTGGTCATGGTTACTGCTCTGTGTATAAGGCAGTGTTAACAAAAGTCACGAGGTAGCACTGGGGTGATCTGTGTACAGTATCTATCTCTATATGCAAAAACTGAAGTCAATTCTCTTACAGATTTATTTTGTTGTTCCATCCACCCACACATAGTTTTGAATCTTCTGCATGCTAAATATAATTACAGAGGCTTTTGCATTGATAAGGCATATTTTAAATTTGCATCCTGTTATATTTTAAAATATAACAGAAGTGAAGGATTACATAGCCAAGTGGCATGATATCCTGTTACACATTATGTTCATATTTATTTGAATGACGAAGAATAGCAAGATGGAATTAAGCAAAGAAAAAGCCATCGGTAGTGGAATGAAAGGCACATTAAAGATAAGAAAAACTTAAGTAAAGCTAAGAAGATCAGTGATTTGTCTGCTCTTTCCATGATTTTGAAAATAAAACCTTTTTCAAGATGAGCTGCTTTACTTGCATACAGGCTTCATCAAATACAAAGGTTTAGATCTCAGCGTAAATGAAGAAATGCCTCAGTGTACTTCTGTCCCTGTATAACATGTAAAGTACCTATTCTTAGTGGTGTTTTCTTCTAACTACTACTTCATTTGCAGAATTGTTTTTCAAACATTGGTAGTGGACAATACTCTCCACTGGAGCCCTAAAAATTTCAAAATTACTCCCACTGCTTGCAGAATTTTTAAAGGTCATTTGTTTTAGTTATC
The DNA here is from genome assembly GCA_024605025.1 of Megaceryle maxima. NCBI lineage: Eukaryota > Metazoa > Chordata > Aves > Coraciiformes > Cerylidae > Megaceryle > Megaceryle maxima. Next base: position 49,678 of record JANHGN010025085.1, on the reverse strand, counting down.
ATGAAGACCAGCAAAATGATTTATGAGCCACTAGCCTGTATCAGGACTGAAAATCTGGGAATGGAGAAAAATATCCTATAGAAGAGAGCTTAAACAAAGAAAGATGGGAAGAAAATTCCTCTCAGAACAAAGACAGGTGCTTGGAGAAATGAACAAAGGATTTGAGAGAGCACTAGGAAAGTTGCAAAATTATTTGTTTAATTATCTTCTGGAGATTCATATTAAATAATTATATCTGGTAATTAATAAAAGGGGATTGATTACCTTCCAAGAAAAGACAAAACTTCAAAAAGAGAAAAGGCTTGTTGGCCAATCTATGAATTCCAGCATCTTACAAAGAAAGTTACATTAAGATGTGATTACAAAGTCACCAAAGACTGTGTCATGGCATCTATAAGGAAAATGCATATTCAAGTATGCATGCATTTGCCAGCAGTATTTTTCAAGACAAGAATATATGAATACTTCAGAGTTGTTTTGTTATTTGAAGCCAAGAACCTGTGTTTGCAAGGCAGGACCAACTGATAACAGGAGTTTCTAATTATAATAACTGTATTGTTTGTCCACACTGTATTTTGGTTTACATTGAAGAAAAATGTCTGATTTTTTTGTTTTGTTAGTGAAACTAAATCTGAAGATGCCTCCAAAAATGGACCTACTTCAGGTATTACCTTCAGTTCATGGGGCCAGACGAGCTATACTGAGCATTGCATATGACATGACCATCTGCAGATCCAGTCCACACCTGTATGGCACTTCTTACTAATGTAAACATATCCAGAGGGTATGAGAAAGGAAAACCAAAGGATGAATAGCTGTGAACTTTAGAAACTTTTACAGCATTTTAGTTCACAGATATATTATTGTGAATGCTTACTTCTTTTGAATTGACTTCAAAGGAGAAGATGCAGAATCATTACTAACTGCAGTCCTTCTTTATTCTCCAAAGAGGATAAATTCTTCATTCCCAGCTAAGTCTAAAAGCTTTCCATAATAGTAAGTCAAAAGCAATGCCCTTATAAATAGAGATTTCTTACACTAATGGAGAAATAAGGGGGCTTATATCTTTTAAATGTGAAAGATCAAGAACACAGTCTCCACAGATACTCTTCAATACATTCATCATTACTGAATTATTACATTCTTGTTTGTTTGTTTGAGGGTTTTTTTTGTTTGTTTTGATTTGGTTTGGGGTTTTTTGTTAAGTTTTGTTTGTTTGGTTTTGGTTTTCTTTTTCGTTTTTTTTGGTTGGTTGGGATTTTTTTTTTTTTTGGTTGGTTGGCTGGTTGTTTGTTTTGGGGTTTTTTTTGTTTGTTTTGTTTTGTTTTGTTTAAGCAGAAACACTCCCTCAAATATCATGCCTATCTTCACATTCCCCTAAGCTGTTCCTTGAAAATGAAAGCCTGGTCAGACAGCTTGTCATTCATTTCAGGTACCTTAAAAGTTTTGATATCTTGCTGAATTATCTCTTCATAATCTCTTTCCATTTTGTAATTAAGTGTGATCATTTTTTTATTATTATTCTTTTGTTAAATACCAACATCTAAAAGCACACACCTAAATGGTTATGTTATTTTCATTTGATCTTTTATGAAAATTATATGTAGTACTCTTTTAAGGCCAAACAAGGTTTTTAAAATTTTCTAGCACCTACCTACTAGCTGGTTAGTTCTTCCTAAAGCAATGTAAAAAGTGTACATACTGAGGTGACAAACCTTCTTCCTTTCCCTCCTGACTAGGACCACCCTGACTATAGTAAAGGCCACAAACAGAGCAAGTCATATTTTCTGACTATAAAGAACCAATATCCCTTTGACAGGTGGCTAAAAAGAATAAATGTAACTTTAGACTATCTATCATCTCCTGAAACATATATCTGACATTTCTTTATACTTCTATGGCAACATCCTCAAATGTTTTTTATTATGTCACTTAGCAGTAAGAATTGCAATTACTGTGCTTTCCAACATGAAACTTCTTGGAAATCTCGCTTTGTCATCCAAGTAAATTTCTCATAATTCCCTCGAAGCATCCTTTAATCAGCATAGTTTATTACCAGGATGACATATGCCATGAGAAAAAAAAGTTTGCTCCTACTGGCATGAGAAGGAGGGAATGAGAAAGAAGGGGTAGAAATATTTCTTTTAACTTCATGAACTTGAAAATAGGCTCATTTCAAAGGAAAGACTAAATGGATGTGAATAAATGCTTTCAAAAGTTAAGATAACATGTTACTCAGTTAGTAATTGCTTACACTGCCTACCATATTCAACAGTCTTATACATAAAGGTATGCTTTATTTACTCACTTGGGAACTGCATAGTAGATTTTTTAGTATATATATCTTTGGTACAGGCAGGTTATAAAAGGTCTCTGGCTGACTGTTTTATTCTGTACAAATAGGAGTAGGAAGAGGAAGACAATAAATGTTGAAACATTAAGGTATTTTAAAATATTATTCATTATTTTCTTTTATTTTCTAGTCATCAGGTTAAATTTTATTTTTACCTATCTCTCTGAGGGAATCATACCACTGCCTTTTCCTCCTAAAGTTTTCTTTTTTTGTACCTTTGGCTTATCTAAAGACAGAGGGGACAGAAAATGAAGAAAATCAACACATGGGATGCACTCAAGGAGCAGACCCGTCTCTTCTTTCATGGACTAACTTCTACATTAGAAGTAATTTCTTGAAATCACACCTTTATACTACTACTACTACTACTATTCTTCAGTGTTGGAGAAGACCCAAGAATTATTCTTTTTTAAGGAAAGAAAAGAGGCCATGGAGCACAAGAGAACTCTGAACATTTAAATATGTGAAGCAGGAAATACTGTGTGTTGTAAAATGGCTGTCAAGTCCTCTTTGAATTGCTGCAACTAAAGGGGCAACTAAGTCTTTCACTGAGCAACACAACAAGCTATGCTTTCCTGAGCTGTGAATTCCTTTCAGGCCAATATAAAGGCAGATAAAATGTAGATAATTAAACTTCTTCTCTTGACTGGAAGTGTTCTGCTCTTCATTCCCTCCAGTCATTAACTACAACAGCACAACCATCTTTCTAGTTTGCTCAAAATGTCATTATGCTTGGATGACCAAGAATCTGCACAGATCCACCTACCTTGGGTCAGTAGATGCTGTCCTTTCTTTAGGAACTAGATGACATGGGTTACATTTAGTGTATGAGGCATCAAATACTAAAAATCCCATTATCCCTGTTAAAACAACATCATTCCTTTTCAGATCCCCACTGTATAACTGTAGAAAGTTATCCAGTGTTACTAAGATTCTTACCTACCTTGTCAGCCTTCATCTTTTCCTGTTGAAATCTGAAGATACCATTCACCACTAGCAGAGACACTACATTTTACTATTGCCAAATATATGCTCTTTACATGTTATAGTATTTGTCTTACCCGAGTTGTGTTGGAAAAACCCTTACTGAACGAGCTCCACAGCATGCAATAGGCTTACCAGATAGTATGTTTGAAAACTGGAGTGTTTTGGACCTGTTGCTGAAGGTCTGGCTTTCCTTCTGATGAAACAAGATATATGCCAGCCCCAATACAGAACATTTGTGGAAATAAGCAGCTTTAATAAAAGAAGAAAATGCAATAGTGTATGTACCTAAATGTTCATGATGACTTCGAGAGGATTTTTTTTTTCCAGCAAAATTTAGGACAACTATTTATTTTAGCTGAACACAATTATCCATTTTTAGATAAAAGATGACTATTATATATGACTCAACCAGGAAATGCCCAGTGTGGTTTTCAATAGATCTACACTCAATGAAAAATCATACCAGCAGGTTCATCTCAGGTAAAAAAGAAAACTAAACAAAACATGATTGTGCTTGCAACTGTCATCAAGAATTTCTTTCATGACATTGACTTCACCATCTAAAACCATATATTTATGTCTCAGCAACCATGATTCTAGTACTTGTGAACTCTAGTTTCAGCTTCTTAAGGATATTAAAGCTCAATTATGTTTTTAAAAAACTCTATGGCACAGATGAGCCATTTCATTTTACCATTATCCTCAGTGATCTGGAAAAATAACTTCCGATTAATAGCCATTGAACAGCTCAACTTTCTTTAATGACTCATTAAGCCATTGCAACTCTGCAATCTCATTTTTCTAAAACTAGACTCCTGCAAAATTGTATAAAAATCTTTATCTCTCCACAATTTAGATGCATGTAGAAGGCATTGCACATTCCTGTGCTACCTAATATTATTTTCAAAGCCCCATTTTTCATACATCTAAACAGATGTCTGTCTTTTTCCTCCTAATTACATTCCTTAACATCAGCAGAAAAGCTGGTTCTCTTTTTATACTTAGGGAAGTAAATAACTGTAGAGTCTAAGATGTAACTGTATGGTGACAAGATAAATGTTGACATATTAATGGAAATTGCCGCAGATGTTTTCATCTGTGCTTTGAATTGATTACTGTTAATGACAGAAAATTAAATGTTCATTTGACTGAAGCAAAGAACATGTACACAGCTCTTTTGCACAACTACTAGCCTGAAAGAGGAGAAACTGAGGTTTTTGACATGTTTCCAGAAACTATGTAGTTGCACAGTGAAAAGCAAAATGGCATCAGGAAGGACAATGTCAAAGCACCTCAGTCCTCCTCCATATTCAACAGTCTGAAAGTTCTCTGATGAGTGATCAGTTAATGCAGTCTTTAAAGTACCAAAATTATTCATGAATTCTCATGTTTGATTATTATGAAAATTTTGAGACTGCTGGACACCAGACTCCATAAGCAAACTCTGCTTTCAGAGCAGGATAAGTGAGAAGACATATCTCACCTGAAGAGTTTAAGCTCATTTTAAGTCCCTCATATCTCTCATCTTTCTTCCTAGATCAATAGCCCAATGTAGTCCTAACTTTGCTTTTACAAGCTTCAAAATTAATTACTGATTCTTTCACAATCTTTCCTGTAAAAGTCATCAGCCGTTTTCTCCAAAACCACACCAGCATCCTTGTTTTACATTTCAGCCCTTTACTCTCAGAGTAGGGTAAAGAACAGCCAGGCTTATTCAGACAAACTCCATCTGTTGTACTATGGCACAAATGGCTGACAAAGAACAGGTAAAATCTAGGGAAATAATTTACAATACCTGTTGCTAATGCTGTACTAGTCTCTAGGTATTTTTATGTCAAGGCCCTCCAAGGCTTTCACATACCACATCCCCACAGCCTCTTCTGTGGATTTCTCGGGCATATAAATGCAAATCTATGCAACTTCTACCATCTACAGTACCAGCAACTGTAAGCAGTAGGCTATTGTGCCCATCTCTTCAGAGCATGATTGCTGCTGGTTACTTCTACCTTCTAGTGCCCCAAAAGGGCTGGAGAGCGAGCCATTTCCAAACTTGGTTGCAGACACTGCATACAAAATATATACTGCACTATCTAAATTTGAGGACTTGATCTCACTAAGACAAGATTTACAGGCTAAAATTAAATAATTCTGTTTCCTCATAGGATCTCAGCTGTCATTGACATGAGCAGTAGGTAGTAATCACAAACTAGCAAGCAAAGTACTATTTGAAATGAGCCTTTTCCTGATCTTTGCACCATGTCATGTTCCTTGATGTTCACACGTACAGAAGAGGAATTATTTTAGTAAAAGAGATTTTTGTTTCCTGCCCTGGGATGCCCTTCAGGCAAATAAAATCAAAGTGAATCTACATGGGGTTTTTCCTGGGTTTTTGTTCTTAAACCTGCTTCAAATGTTTCTATAAATAGCAACTGTGGTAACACAGCACAGAGCTCAGAGGTAGCCTGAAGAGGGTCCCGTTGGGAAGCCAGACGAGTATCAACAATCACACCAATATGGCTACATGCCTATCCGTTTATTCTGACTGCGTCACTTACTTATATAGTGGTTACAATCTTATTACATGTATATCAACTACTTTCATTGGCGTTTGGCTACAAGCATACAAATCAA
>JANHGN010025085.1:0-43607 GCA_024605025.1 Megaceryle maxima | reverse complement strand
AAAGAGACACAGCACTTTATGCTGACTGAGGTTTAGCCAGACCTAGCATGGGGTTGTCCAATCCCTCAAAAGCCACCGTATTCCTTGTTCCACAAGGAATTCCGCTACAGTAGCCAACATTTAGTAGTGTGTTAAGACAACAGATAATTACACTGAATTATAATTAACTTCTTAGTTATGCAATAAGGAAAATCTGGCTATTTCTAATCATTTCAAGACATCATAGGTATCATGGAGATGCTGGTTGTCACACTGGTGAAAGGATAAGAAAGGATATAACATCCGATATTTCTTGGGGAATTCACTCATGCTTATGCTATTCTGCTCCTTCCTCCTTAACAATTGAACACAAGAGCTCCATGCTAAGATACTTAATGTATCTGTATCCTCTTTCATGTCTACATCATCACCGTCCATTTCCAAACATACATTTTCCTTCTCCAGGAGACCATGAAAAAAGCACTAAAGTTAGTATGTGATGAATAGACTGATAAAGAAAAACAGTGGTTATGAAACTGACCTACGTTGCTTCCAGTATTCTCTTTTTTTTTCTTCATCCTTCCTTACATAATCATACAGTTGTCTAGTCCCAACCCCCCCTGCCATGGGCAGGGACACCTCCCACTAGACCAGGTTGCATAAGGCCCCATCCAACCTTGTCTGAACACATCCAGTGATGGAGCATCCATAGTTTCCCTGGGAGACCTGTTCCAATGTTTCACCACTCTCATAGTGAAGAACTTCTTCCTAATTTCTGATCTAAAACTAACCTCTTCAGGTGGTTTGTTTCTTTAAAATGTTTTTCTCTTTATGGATTCCTTCAGTGATCATCCACTTAAAGTCAAATATTTTTTCTATTTATAGAAAAATCCATTTCCATTTATGTTGTACTCAATGTATTACAGAAAGGAACAAACCTAGGGACATGTGAAGGTTTGTTTAGTAACAAAGCCATTTTTTCTATGTAACATTTTTCTACAATCATTAGTTTTATTTTAAATGGTAAATTCAGCATAGGCTTGAAATCTCCCACAAATCTCTACTCACCTCTGTTGCAGGTAGGAAATGTTCATTGTCTAAACTGCTGTTAAAGAGCAGGAAGACTCCTATAGCCTCCCTGTTGCTTAGCAATATCATACATAAGTTCTCATCTTTGACAGTTACAGGAGATTCCCTTGATGGAGTTTGTTCTCCATCAGAATAAAATTTCAGTTATACGCTTAGCTTCAGATTAGAGGGAAAAGACTACCATGAAGACATTCCTCTGCCATGGAAAACATTTTCATAGCTTGTTTTTGAATACAAGTAGGAAAATATGACTAAATAAAGCTTTAGGAAGAAGAGAAATTCCAACCACTTTTAGTATTAATGTTGAAAAATTCCCTTCGAATGCCACTTTAAAATACTTCTTCAAAAAAAGTAATTGTAAAAGAATCAGTTCAGAGTAATCAGATAATGGATTAAGTTTGCAGCTTTTCACCTAACCACTTTAGTGTCAGCATGTTCTCTGTTAATTTGCCTGTTGTTTCATACTTTGGGAAGGACCAGCACTTGTGTGCGTGTGCTTAAGTAACTAACTTTGCAGGGTTAGAGAGGGCGATCTGCCAAGAACTATCATGAAGTGTCTGATTTGTTTCTACAAGAACATTACCAGAACACTTTTTAAAGGAAAAAGGAAAAATAAAATGTATCCAGACAGGATGAGCACATTTACAACAACAAAAAGTCAAAATAGTATTTCAGATGGTCAGCATTTCTGCTACTTTTTATCTACTAATGCAAAATTATGGGTTATGTGAAAAGCAGATTTTGCATTTCTTAGGAACATGTCCAGTTCCTTTTTTTTTTTTCTTTTTATCAGCTTTCCGTTAAAGACCAACACAACATAGGTGATGAAATACAAAATGTGTCTATTACCAAATGCTGAGTAGAAATTCTAACACCTAATGAACATCCTGCTACTTAAAAAATACATAAAGATCATTTAGTAGTTAAGTTCTGTTTGCAAGAGAGAAAAAAAGAACAAGCCACAAGTGATGAAATGGCAAAATTCTCTCTTCCATTGTATCTTACACTTGACTTTAAGACAGCCAAAATGTAAGAATGGGAACTGCAAGACAATTCACTTTCCATAGCTCATATATCTCACTTAATTGTGGTGGTTTGTGTTGTTGGTTGTTTTTTTCAGCAGAACAGAAGCAGAAACTAAAGAAAGAGATGTGAGTGTGAAGAAAAAAACCCAAAAAACAAAACAAAACAAAACAAAAAAACCCAACCAAACAAAAAAACCCCACCCAAACTGATCAAACAAACAAAAAACCCTAATAAAAACACCTATGCTCACATTTACAAAAACAAACCCACTTTGAAGAACATAATTTGTAGAGGAATTCCTTGTGGAACAAGGAATATGGTGGCTTTTGAGGGATTGGACAACCCCATGCTAGGTCTGGCTAAGCCTCAGTTAGCATAAGTACTGGGTCTCTTTAAAGTTACCTTGAAGAGCAGAAAAGAAGGAAGTCAACCTTGAGCAAAGCGGGGGAGCGGGGCAGGAGCAGCGCATACAGAACATACAGTAGCCGCAGCGGACGCATATACAGAATATGTATCCCAAATGCAGATGACCAATTAACCTAGAGCTTGATTTGTATGCTTGTAGCCACATGCCAATGAAAGTAGTTGATATATGTGTAATCAGATTGTAGCACTATATAAGCAAATGACGCAGTCAGAATAAAGTGTTCGGCATGTAGCCATATTGGTGTGATTGTCAATACGCGGCCGGCTTCCCACCAGGTCCCTCTTCAATAATTTTTCTTCTGGAAAATCTTTAAACAGAAAATAAAGTAATATGAGAATCACAATCTCAAAGAAAACAACAGTTGCCCAACTGACACTTGGTCTGTGGATAATTTTTCACATTTAGTGGTCCTGTATTACATGACATTTCTCTAGAGGAAGAATAAGGACTGTAATGATTGGTGTTAGAAGAGGAATAGTCCACATGTGCACATGCATCTTTTCCAGAGGAAATTCCTTCCTTTTGTGCAATGTATACAGTTGTGTTTCCAACAGTATTGCTCAGATGAGTAGAATAAAACAGCTGGTAATTATTATGGCTGCATTGGACCAACTAGATACCTAAAAAGACACTGTGACAATGCAGTGAAGAGACAGGGACAGACGAAACCATTAAAACAGTAACTGTCACCCAACTTCTAAGTCAAACATTTTTTTTTAGTCATTTGTAGAGAAGTATTTGAAGGAATGAAGAAAAAGCCTCTCATTCTCACCTGAACTTCCTATTTAAAAATGTTTAGACTAAGCATCAAATACTGTGTTTAGGAGGAAAACAATTATGTAATCTGTAATAGTTTTTCTGCTTAATTTCTGAAACACATAAACCAGCAGTGCCCATTCAGTACCCTATAGCTTTATGCTAAAATAAACTTACTTGAAACATGAGAAGCCAGCAGTAAATTCTCAGCTCCACTGACTTTAGTAAATTAATGTTTTCATTTATAGCTTTCATAGTGAAAAGAGTATTAAATAAATATAAGTAGGGAATCAGTGGCCAAATATGCTGAATTGTATATTCACTATAGCTAAATGTGCTAAATGTTTGATGAAGGATATAAATAATTAGTAACAAACACATACATTTAAAAAGTTTCCTCTGCTCAAGCATGCATATGTCTGAAATATGAGTTCAGAATGCACAATGTGCTTTTTTTGCTATTTCTCTTCCCCAGCACTTTGTGGGATTAACCAGGGAGCCATGTTCTTTCCCTGTGCCTGTCAAACAGGCAGTGGCCCATCATTTTATTGTGTGCTCTTCAATACCCTCAACTATAACAGGGAGTTACTGATGTTCATTGACTGCTCAGCAGGAATTGTCTGTAGTGGAATATTACATAATCCATTCATTCACATCTCTGTTAATGTCATTCTTTCATAGGTGTAACATATACACTTATTCCCACAAGCCTCTTCATTTACCTACTCACACTCAGTCTTCTAAGCTACTTTTAATAATTTTGGGCCTGATTTGGGAAAACATAAATTATTTTAATTAGTAAAAAGTATGTATGTGCACATGAATACTTATAGAATTGGCATTACAAAATTCACTACCACGTGTCATGGAGCTATCCTGACAAAAAGTATATTTTAAGGACTCACATAGAAGAGAGGCTGTAGACATGAAAATATTAAATATAGGCTAGAGTAAGCTCAAGTGCCTGTGCTAAAAACAGGGAAACTGCCATATATTTAGCAATCTTCACATTCAACCTGCAATGCAAACACTAACTAAAGTGTCTTAAACCTTCTAGCATATAAAGACTCTAAAAGAACTGCATATTTACCATAAATTACTATCACCTCAATCTGGCAATGACTTTTTTAAAGACAAAAAGGGCACATATTAAATAAGCTGGTTTTTTTTGTAAATTTAATAATTCCAGAAATTGCATATGAACTTTAAGAGTGCCAATAAACCTAGGCTTAAGAAAAATACCCTTAACCAATCTCTTCTTTTTGTTGCAGTAAGGATGGAGTGAGCATATACTCAGACTAAAAGACAAATAAAGAAATGCTATACGAAGGAGATGTTACCAAGAATGCTTGTTTCTTTCTCATTTATTTTGCCTGCCTACAACTGAAGTATGTTCCTCTATGTCAGGCTACTCTATGGGAATAGTTCATGTCCTGTAAAAAAACAAGGGGAGGTTTCTGTACAAGTAAAAAACCTAACACTTCCCCATCCTGAATGCAAAATACTTTTTATGTCTACAGGAACCATGATTAGAGATGTCACTGCAGTATCATTCTATACAATGACATTTGATACTGAAATCCATAGTTAGTGGTTCAGACTTACTCTTTATGGATTTTCCAACTATAGTAAATGATATGAGATATTGGTCAGTCTGTTAGGTGATAAAAATGAGGTGAATGAAATATGGCCAGTTCTATAAGCACTCTTGCAGTTAAGAAGATTTAAAAAACCTTTACTTTTTTCCTTTTCTGCCTAAACTCAAACAAAAATCTGATAATGAAGCTTACAGTGATACATAGAGTACAATCACTTCTTGCCTGAGTGTATGCAACCAGACATTAAACCTCAAAAGATTTAGGAAAGGTTAAAATTCCTCATAAGATTTTTACCTTAATATGTATATTTAGAAATCATAGCTCAAGGCTGAATCATTTTATAATTTTAAATCACAGAAGAATGAAAAAGACTTTAGAAACAAAGATGCATTGGGGAAAAGAACAGATGGACAAAAAAATCCTTATAGTAATATTTGAAAGAACAGTCTAAATAAAGAAACATAGTTCATGAAAAGCCTTTGGATGCATCATGCCATCATTTTATCAAAGAATATAGTGAAGAGTAATACCAAAACATTTTTACCTTATTTAATGAAGAAATCCTTTTTCATAGTGTAAAAAAGCGAGAATAACCTTCACTAAAATAGCACTTCCATAAAGAGTGCTAAGATGCAGGGCCTGGGTAGCAGGGGTGGGGGGTACCAATCATCTGTTTTGCTTTTAACAAGTACTAAAATTCCTATTAACATCATGTTGGTGTCTTTGTCTCATTAATAGGCTCAGTAAATTGAAAAGGTCATGGAGTTTGCTCATGCCTTGGGGAAGCCATTTCACATGTGAAGTATAGTTGTGAAGATCAGAGGTGAATAAAGGACAAAATATATCTATTTCCAGTCATCCAGAACATATTTTAAGTAAGCAGCAAAATTTCACCTGAAGACTGCTGAGCAAGAAAAGCATTGAGAAAAAGCAAAGAAGGGTAAGAACGGCTACAAAATTTCTAACAGTCATCTATTTTTCACCAGGGAATGTGTCCAAAGTATTTCTATCTTGCCAACTCAAGAAGTGCTCAAGTTAAAGAAAGGACAGTAACAGGGACAATATATAGCCAGCAGTGTCTATGATTTTCTCTGCCCTCTGAGAGAATACACAGCTTAATTCATCTCTCCCTGATTCATGATAAGTAGCTAGGGAGCAACTTGAAACAAATCCTTAGCGATTACTAACACAAAAAAAGTTTAATACCATGGAAGGAGCACCTTATTTGCATAGGGGTGAACACCTGAGGCCTAGAAATCCACACAGTGCAAAACAGACTCTAAGCTCAGCAACATTGTACATGTCCCTTAGCTTCCAGACATCCCAAACAGTCACATACTAACAAATGTACCAAAGTGTATGTCCCCACCAGTAACCTATTACATTATGGATAAGACTGTCAGAAACTTTCTAAGTCTAGATATTCATTCATGGGATCCATCTTTGATGAACAAAAGTACAAATATATCCATTTCCATCTAGCAAGTATGCCAAACACACTAGCAAAAGGTATTTAGTCTGTATGTAGCACAAACATATGGCGCAAAGCTTTGCACCAGTTTTGCAGACAGGTGTGCTCTCTGATGACAACATTCTAGCAAAAGTGCTCTGATACTTCATTCCATTCATTTGAATTCTATGAGAGCAGTTACAAATGCACTTGTATCCTCTTCATAGTCTTCAGGTGGCAGAAAATTTTCTCAAAGTTTCACAAGTTTATTAAGTCTTTTGAGTAACTTCAAGGACTTCTGACCTTACAAGTGCTTTCGGTTTCATGTGATCAATTCAGCTATTATCTCATCTGAACAAGTTTCTAAAGACTCCTGAATAATAGGTTGCTAGATAACATCTCAAACCACTATATTGATTTTTATATATATATATATATATTATCATGGATATGCAGCATATGCATAGTAGTTTAAAAAATACTGAATATTTTATATTTCACTAACACCACTATCTTGGACATTCTTCCTCCTAAACTCCAATCTTTCACAGGACAAGGCCTTTGAAGCATAGAGGAAATTACACTTTTCACTGTAACTAGGATTCCTATTGCAACATAAGCAATTAAAAGACTTATGTGACCTGACATCCTGCCTCCTGATAACATCAGATGAATGTTGTCCAAGAGAAAAATCAGAAGCAGACTGGAAGAAATTAATGTAATTCTCCATCTGAGAATTTTTAAATAGATTGAAATCTACGCTTGAATAATCACTTGAAGCCCCTGGAAAAGTGCACCCAGAAGTTAGGCTTTCATCCTTTCTCCCACTTTGTAAGCCAACATGTATTTCAGCTCTCTCTCATATGAACAAAGTAAGCAATAAAGAAACTGACAATACTCATGGTCCTTGGCTATGAGAAACCATGACTCATTGTTTTCTGAAAACAGCTACATAGGTTTTCCATTTATCTTTCAGATGTGTTAAAATACATGTCTCATGAGGAATGTAAAACAATCAGATTGCATAGGAAACTTTGTGAACTGAAGCAAGTTCAAGGTCAAACATCAATATTTTAAGGACAATTCACCTTCTGTGTATGATCCTGAATGGCAAAACAAAAAGCAGAAGCAGCAAAGCTTACTAAGACAGATTCCTTATGAATAGTTGCTCTATTATTTAAGATTATTGTATCTCACACAACTTCATTAATGCAGAGTAAAAAAATCTGACTACAACCTCCACAGTACTTCTACTATGATCAGTATATTTTGCGTTATTCTTAAAAAGAACTGACACTGTTTATTTTCTTCTGACATCCATTCCATTACTATTCACTGCACAGAACTTTGTAAACGTAATATAGACCTGATTTCGTACAAAATTAGTTCCATTGTAACATATTATTAATTCATGCCCTTAGAGCCTGGAGCTGCATTTCCAGAACAAAAGAAGTTTCACTGCCCATTGGCTTCACAGGTCTGCCAGATCTAATGTCTTTTATTATCTAATCATAAATCATGCAATTAACTTTTACCAGCACTACATTCTCTATCCCATATTTCTACTTCTATGTGCTGATTTCTGTTCATGACCTCTTTTTCTCCCTTTCAAGTCAGCATAGCTAGTCTAGGTAAATATTCCCCATGTGTATTTCTTCCAAGATCTTCACTTTTTGTTGATTTCTGAAGTGCCCAAATTAAAAACCCACAACAAGGTAATTTTTTTTTTTTTTTTTTCATTATTAGCTCTGCAGGAGTCCCATATCTGTTATAGAAATTAGCTGCTGAAAAAAATAATGCAAATAATGTGCAGTACACCCGTGTTATTTGCCTGTAATGACAGTGTAAGCCCTCTGTTTTAAACAGTTCTGGACAAGAATGGATACCAAGAATCAAAGCTATTTATTCTCTGCATCTTTTTTGTTTGTAAATCAGAATCTAATTTTTATTCTGTCCAAATTTGTTTTCACATGTATAGTAACTGAAAACCACAGGATTTTTACAGAAGCCAGTATAGAAACACTGCCATGATTTTTGAAGTTGTCAGCATGCTACAGTTGAATAAGAAGTTGTCTGTTTTGTAAATTAAGCTGTGCTACTTATCACAAACACAACCTCAAAAAGTGGCATGTAGTAAAATTACTACTATCATTAGAAAAGAAATACTACACACTGCTTTTTACATTTCTTACTTGTATTTTTCATCTTCACAAATAGGTACATAACCTTCTTATCTGCCTTTCCTTTCTATTTATCTGAAAGGATCTTTTATTTTTCAATTAAACTATCATTTGTTTTATGTTCTTCCTTGCTTTCCTCTTTTATTCTCTCTCTCTCTGTTGCAAGCTGAAACACAGGAAGTTCCCTCTCAACATGAGGAAAATCTTCTTCACTGTGAGAGTGACAGAACATGGAACAGGCTGCCAAGAGAGCTTGTGGAGTTTCCTTCTCTAGACACTTTCAAGACTCACTTCGGTATTTTTCTGTGTGGCCTGCCCTAGGTGATCCTGCTCTGGCAGGGGGGTTGGACTCAATGATTTTCAGAGGTCCCTTCCAACCACTACCATTCTATGATTCTGTGATTCTATGATTCTCCTGTCGCAGTTCTTAATGTAGGTTTCCTCATCTATGTTAACATTATGTTAGCAGGAAAAAAATATACTGAGGATTAAAGCCAGCTATAATACTGGTCAGTCACTCCCTTGGCCAAAGCACAAGCACCCCCTTTCTTGTCTTGCTTTTTCCTCCTACTGTTTTTTTCCAACAGAGCTGTCTCACTTAGCAGCAATATTACAAAACTGTTTTTTCTCAAAGGCCATAAACATACCTCTTTCCAGAAGATAGGACAGTGAAAACAGGAATGGGGAAGGGGCCACATTCTGTTTGTGGATTGAAATTTAAATGTAATAAATGTAAACCATACTATGTGCTTTATGCCACAATACCAGTCTGTAATTGACAAGGTAAAGAGATCAGAAAAAATTATTTTTTAAGAT
Organism: Megaceryle maxima; assembly: GCA_024605025.1. Lineage (NCBI taxonomy): Eukaryota > Metazoa > Chordata > Aves > Coraciiformes > Cerylidae > Megaceryle > Megaceryle maxima. Next base: position 34,286 of record JANHGN010025085.1, on the reverse strand, counting down.
TCTCACTTAGTGGCCTTTTTCTATTAAAAAAGGGTTAGTGTTTATCCATTTCATGATAATGACATTACTGGTATGCTATGTGAGCCAGTAAGTGCTGTGTAAAGTTCTTTACTGTCATACTATCATTGTATTCAATGAATATTCTCAGTAGTGAAAAGAACATATTCTTTCCTCCCCTTTTTGTGCTTATTAAATCACAGAAACTGCAACAGAGAAAGTAATTTCAGAGGTTTTCCCTTATTATAATATAAAGCATTTGTTCCTGTACATTGCATAATGAGGGAATTTCTTATTTTTAAGACAGAAAAGAGGTTATAGCCCCCAAACCCACAAATTAACAGAGAAAATCAAGACCATTTATTGTATATATTCAGTAATAATTTTGGCTGATACCTCTGAGATATTTTACAGGCTCTGCTCCTTCCATTATATGGAAATATGGGATTTAGTTATCTTTTTAAGTAGGATGTGATTATATAACCACCAGCTACTAAATAGATGATTCGCGTTGAGGCAATTCCAGCTATATTTTTTTGTGGGGCTGGGGGTAGGGTGGTCTTGAAACTCGAATATTTATGTAAGGATTTGTATTGTACAAAGGAATGACAGCAGTTTAAGGAAATACAATGACAGTACTTTTAAGCTCTCTGAATATTAATAGCTTTATTTTCAGTTCATTGTCACTATCACATTATTTAATCATGGAGGTAGATTTTACCACCTACATCAAACAGGCAAATGCCATCTTCAGTGGAAAAGCAAATCCCAGGCATGTATACTGACAGAGCTGGGAATAATGTGTATTTAAGCAGTGCAGGAAAGAGAAAAGGAAATAAATTTCTTTTACTGTACTGTCTGAGTATCACAAAATTCTTTGTGAACTTCACTAAAGAATGTTCTCACACCTTTGTATGTGGTCTGACATACATTTAAACTGTAATCCAGATTGCAGTTAAACAACAATATTAAGTTGCCACAGACAAAAAATGACACCAGCAGATCATTTCCTGTTATCATTTCAGTAATAACACTTGACATCAAATCAGGGCACAGCCACTTTGCTGACGCTGCTCTACAGTGAACTTTTTAGAGTGGTGCCAAAATAATGTTAACAGAAGACATTAAATCAAAAAAAAAAATATGACAGACATATTTCACAGGCTCTGGTCTGCATCATTTGCAATTTATTAATCCAAGACTATAGGAAAATAGTTGAACACACACATAAAACAAAGAAGAAAACATAATTAAGATTTGTTTGCTTGTTTGTTTGGTTTGTTTTATGATGTTGTAAAATATGTGTTACTCTATGTTCTTATTCCTGGGAATTAATTGCCTATGTGTTTATTTTTTTCTACAGCTCAAGGATAAATCATTATCCAAGATTTCATAGCCTTTTACTGTTGTGCATTTAATGCAGAAAGACAGATTTTCACAGACCGCAGCAGAAATACAATTTACAATTGACAAGAAAATGCTGTTTGTGTTTTGAAGTAAGGAATAATCCTCAAAATTTTGTGAAAGAGATAGCGATGATGTTCAGACTATCAAACTCATCAACAGCTGAGCAAGTTATAATAGGAAGTTTCATGGTGATGGTATTCAATTTCCAAAACTGTTTGTTAGTATTGAGGCTAATATACTACAGAAAGATAACAATTATAAAATTAAGAAAATGAGCAATAAATGGCTCAGCTGGCCTGAGATTCCAATCAAGAAAGGCACACCTGCCTTTCTATATTGGTATCACTCAGTTTTACCTCGTTATTACTTACAACTTGTACCAAGAATGTAATGCTAAAAGTACAGAAGGAAAACCAGACCAATTAATAAATGCAGAATCAAAAGAAGCATAAGAGAATGTCTGCAAACTCTTAAACTGTAATGAGGGAATTCTTTTGTGGTCTGAATTTCCTAGAGTAAATCTTGAACTCATTCTTATAGACAAAATGGGTAAGCCTCTGTACAGGTCCAGAGATTTGCCAATTAGGACACAGTTTACAACAGGGGACGTCATCTTACAGCAGTCAATCTTATGTGCTCACCATGGAAAATCTGAAAGCAACTAATCTTAGCCAAAGTGAAAGAGATTTAGTTACAATAGGATTCATCTCCAAAGAAAATAAACTGGTAGTTCTTTTCTGAAGATGCTTCTTTATGGAGCCGTCAGCACAGGAAGGACATGGTCCTGATGGAGCAGGTCTAGAAGAGAACCACGAAGATGATCAGGGGGCTGGAGCATTTCTCCTATGAGGACAGGCTGAGGGAGCTGGGGTTATTCAGCCTGGAGAAGGGAAGGCTCAGGGGATATCTAATAGTGACCTTCCAGTACCTTAAGGGAGCTTACAAAAAGACTGGAGAGGGCCTGTCTATAAAGGCCTGTAGTGATAGGACAAGGGGTAATGGCTTTAAATTAGGAAGGAGTGGATTTAGATGAGAAATAAAGAGGAATTTCTTTACTACAAGAGTGGTGGAGCACTGGAACAGGTTACCCAGGGAGGTGGTTGAGGCCTCATCCCTGGAGCCATTCAAGGTGGGGCTTGACAGAGCTCTGAGCAACCTGCTCTAGCTGAGGATGTCCCTGCTTTCAGCAGGGGGGTTGGAATAGATGACCTCTAGAGGTCCCTTCCAACCCAGACATTTCTATGTTTCTATGTTTCTTTTGGTTTCTCCATTTCTCTTTTAGAAAAGCAATTATGCTGAAAACTACATGCAATTATCTTCATGCTGTAAGAAAGTTTCTGAACTAGTAATTTCAGCATTAATAAGAAGTACTATTCAAACAGCTGTCTACCTCATAGGATTTAAGGAAAATTATGGGTAGATGTATTTGCCATCACTCAGATTTACTTAAATTTCTCCCTTCATGTGAAACAGGGTGACTGTAACCTCTGAAAGATTGTTGTATGTTTACTTATAGGACTTCTTTAATAAATATTATCTTAGGAAAGCATGCTCAACACAGAATCCAAATATGTGTTTGGCAACATGTTATTTGTCAGCTTTTTGTGTAACTGTACTATCTAAAAGCAACAGATGAGCAAATCCTTCCTCAAAAGTTGAATAGGCATATTAGTGTCAAAACACTAAGATAATTCAGGATATGATGACAAAAATAGAAAGGGAGGTAAACATGTGCAAGGTAAACAAAGATAGTGTTCTGTGGAGACAGAGAAAGTAATCTGATAATTCTGTATATTCTCTTTCTAATAATAGCAAACTTCCTTTTCTTTTGTATAAGCACCTGGAAATCGAATTTTGTTCCTATTGGTAAAAGGAAGACAAAAATTAAAGTTGAAAACACTAGATTAAGTGTGGTACTCTCATCTTTCGAGTGACTGGGAGAAGAAGGGGAAACAGTTTGGAGAAAGCAGGAGAAAACAGGGGCATTCAAGGGGTGAAATGCAAGCAGCAATCATTACTGCTCCCCAGTTCCTCACTCATATATAGAGGTCATCATATAATGGTTGGCATATGCAAGCATAAAAATCTCCAGTAGAGTCAGAGAGGAGGAATGCTGAGAAGTTGTGTCTACTGGCAATGTGGGCAGAGACTGGTTGTCAAATTTAATCTTAAATATAGCCTTGTTCAAAGAAGCATCAAAACAAGCAGAAAACATATTAATCCTTATTAAAGTAGGAAATCCTGAGCAACAAAAAAGAGAAATTAATAAAAAATTTCCTCAGCCTAAGAAAAGAGTGGGGTTACACATCCAGTAAAAATATTATGACAAGCTGATAAACATTGAAGAGTATCACACAAGGTATTACCTTACCAGCTTTATTTCTAGTCTTCTTTTTTCACTGAAATTTAAAAGCTACTTAAAGAAACACATTAAAACATATACACTTTTAAAAAAAAAAAAGTGTATTATCTTGTCAAAACATGTTAAAACATATCCTTCTAATAATTTTCTACAATACCATTTCCTAGAGATCTAACACCATGTTTTCTGAAGAAGCAAAAAGGCATAGCAGAAATTCCCATTCATTCCAGTGAATAGACAATGAGAACCCAGAGAAACATTAACAAAAGATGCATTGGTACAATATACCACACAATACATCCATATTAATTAGAAGTGAATCATAGAATCATCAAGGTTGGAAAAGATCTTTAAGATCATCGAGTCCAACCATGAACCCTACTGTACCAAGTCCACCAATAGACCATATTGCCAAGCACCACAACTATATGGTCTTTAAACACAACCAGGAACGGTAACTCAACCACTTCCCTGAACAGCCTGTTCCAATGCCTGTCAACCCTTTCAGCGATAAAAATTTCCCTAATGTCCCATTTAAATCTCTCCTGGTACAGCTTGGGGACATTCTTTCTTGTTCTGTCACTAGTTACTAGTCACTAGATATTCATTCTCATGAATGAATATCTAGACTTAGAAAGTTTCTGACATTCTTATCCGTAATGTAATAGTTACTAGTCACTAGATGAGACCAATGCATACCTCTCTACAATGTCCTTTCAAGTAGTTGTAGAGAGCAATAGTATCCCACTCAGCCTCCTTTCCTTCCGACTAAATAGCCCCAGTTCCCTCAGCCACTCCTCATAAGACTTGTTCTCCAGACCCTTCACCAGCTTAGTTGCCCTTCTCTGGACTTGCTCCAGCACCAAGATGTCTTTCTTGTATTGAGGTGCCCAACACTGAGTACAGTGGGACAATCACCTCCCTGGTTCTGCTTGCCACACTATTTCTAATACAAATCAGGCTGCTGTTGGCCTTCTTGGCCACCTGGGCACACTGCTGGCTCATATTCAGCTGCTTATCCATCAGTACTCCCAGGTACCTTTACAATCACTTTTCCTCAAGCCTGTAGCATTGTATGGGGCTGTTATAGCCCAAGTCTAGGACCCAGCACTTGGCCTTGTTGAAGCTCATACATTTGACCTTGCCCCATCATTCCAGTCTATCCAAGTCCCTCTGCAGACCTTCCTTACCCTCAAGCAGATCAACACTCCCACCTAACTTGGTGTCATCTGCAAACTTACTGAGGGTTCATTCTATCTCATCATTAAGTTCTTTGATAAAGATGATAAAATAGAAGTGGTTCCAAAACTGAGCCCTGAGGAATGCCACTAGTGACTGGCCACCAGCTGGATTTAACTCCATTCGCCACTGCTCTTTCAAGTGCATTTACACTGTTCAATGAATTACTTTGTTTTTAAAATTATTCATTTAACTAGAAGCAAGAATTAAATGCCTGAATTGCTCAATTACGAAACAGAATGGAAAAAGATTAATATGTTTATTACTTACTAGCAATCCGAGACAATAAATGTAAAGTGTGGGACTCTTAAGATGTACTTGAATACATGTATCTGATGCAGTTAAAATATTCTGATTAATTATTTATGTCTAAGCTTGTAGCCTTTTTTCTACCCATTTCCATATTTAGGCTGCATTTCTGCACAGGGAATGTGGTAGTTTCAGCTGCTGTCACTTTTTTTCATGTAATTACATAGCATTTTCAGATAAGCACTTCAGTGTCATAGACATTTTTATAGACTTCCATTTAATTACAGGGACAGAAATAATTTACGTAACAAACCCAAAATCTGGTTCAGACCCCATGGGCCTTTGAGACAAGCGGAAGTGGAGACTTCTCAAACATTGAAGTGACAGCTCTTGGGAGTCATCATTAAAACTGAAGTTGAATGTTTATAGGAAGAAATGGAAACAACCGCCTCTTGTTTAAGAACTGTTAAAACCACATACTCACAGTGGATGCAAGCACAGTTCATTCGTTATTGTACTACCAACAATGATGCCAACATGGTATTTATAAGGCAAAAGACATAAAGACTTCCCTGCCATTGCACAAGTCTACAGGTGGGAAATGTAGGTCTATAACTCCAGGAAGCATTGAAGACACCAAGATAATAAAGAAAGAAGCTGAAGGTGAGGCTGGGGTTTGAGGAAGGGATCATAGAAAGATGAACTTTGGGATTTAGCTTTGTGCTTTTACTTTCATTTCAGGTGTATATTGTTTTGTTTCTGAAGTGAAGACACATTGTCAAAGATTTTCAGATGCCCAAAAGTACAGTTATCCAGTAAAGTTTCCAATAATAACATAAATGTTGGGTAGCTAACCTAATGACTTTGTATTTAATTTCTTTGCAGTAAACTTACTAATTCAAAGCATTTTCACAAATGAAGTGTAGGGCAATTTTATTAACTTAGCAGGTCATGAAGACAGAGCAACAGACTACGACTTCTGTTAAGCCAGGAGTTAGGTGGAGGAGACAGAGGCAAAATACTGATAATGCCACCACTAGATGATAGAACCATGAAGCACAACATTCATACAAGAAATGGGATGCCCCTCAGATGGTGAGAGCACATACCTGCAGTGAGCATCAGCACCCCAACGAAGTCTCAGGGACCTCAGTGGGCATGACACCAAGTCTGTTGCTATTCAGTATCTCCAAAAGCCTGAGTGTCACAAAATAAGGGAGAAGGAACAGCTGGGGCCAGGTTACATGGGTGGTGGAAGGTGGTTGACAAGTGGGGAAGGATAGAAGCTTGTGACTGCTGGCAGTGGGGAAATCCACTTGCTTCACCTTCACATCACAATGGGTTTAGTGCACTGGACACTGGTGAGCATGTACAAGACCCTTCAGGGAAATTGACAGGGCTGAGCCTAAACCATGTGCCTACATGAAGGAGAAAAGTGATATTTACAGGAGGTTCCCCCCTACATGAGGTGGCAGGTGGTGGAAGCACCATCTGATGACCTGAGACATTGAGCCAGGATGTTTGTTGTTTACTGTGGGCCAAGATGTTGCAGAAGGACTGCCAAGTTTTGCCTGACCTTAGGAATGTATCCACTTGCTGCTTTTCCATATAGGAACTAGTAATACCACTGGGATAACCCAAAGCACATCAAGAGTGACTTCAGAGCTATGGGAAAAATGGAATATATCCAACCTAAACCTCCGCTGGCGCAATTTAAGCCAATTTCCTCTTATCCTATCACTAATAACCTGGGAGAAGAGATCAACACCCACATCACTACAACCTCTCTTCAGGTACTTTTAGAGATCAGGTGCCTGGCAGGAAACCTTTAGTCAAACAAGCAATGAACAAGCTGTCTGACTGCTCAAGAGGTCATTGTGACAATCTTTGAAGTGGGTAATATCACCATAAGGTCAGGTTTGAGGCTCATTTTTGTAAGACATCTTGGCATGGAGGTCTAGCCTGAGGCCCTAGTAAATTAATTTCTTATCATCTTCTGATGAACAAGTAAGGGAATAAGGTATTCCTGTTTCAGACAGTGTTCTCGCACTAGCTCTCCAATCTTCAGAAGATATACGTTCTGCTCTGAGGCATCTGTTCCTCCAGGGACAATATCTGGTTTTGATATCTGGTCTAGGTCCTAAAAAGCACCATTGTGCCTGGAGTTTACAAGTTTTGTAATATGTGTAACCACATTGCTCTCAGACCAAGAACATATCAGTACTGAATGCCAAGTTTGGTGCCAAAAAAAAAAAAAAAGAAGACCTGTAATTAGCTGTTATTACTTTTCCATCAAAGCATTATCTATGGATGAGCGGTAGCAAGGAATTCACAGAATGCTTCCTTTGGTTTCCTCAAGGAAGGATGTATAATGGGACAACTGGTTCTCAAGTATTTCTGTCTCCAGTCAAACTACCATCAAGTTAAAGTTTGCCTTCCTCCCCACCATCCAGCCTTAAAACATTAATGCTTTAGGTGAAACTACATAAAACAGAAGCAGACTGAAACCTCTGCTTTGGCCCAGCATAAATTTTGTATTCGTCATCACAAACTTTTCTATCAGTTCTCTCTGAATTTTCATTCCATACATAGTGGATTAGAACTAATCTTGTTTCCCACAAAAGGGAAAGCTTTTTACAGTTTTACTACAACATGCACCTCATGAGCCCAAGCTCCAAGTTCTCTAATCCTATGCTAGCGTTAGGACATAGCATTTCAAAGAATTTACTGGTCTTGAAGAATTTTGTTTTAGTTTTTATTCCTTTAGCGTTCCAACAGAAATCATACTCCATTATTCCACAGCAAATTATATTTTCTGTTGTGAATAAGCAGAAAATATGTTTCTTGATATTTTTATTCCTTTATCTCTTTTTTTGACATTTCAGTTATTTCGAGCATTATTTCCCCAACTTATCTATTTTTAGCATGAAAATGAGACCTGATATGGACAAATGTAACATTTCTACTTCATCCATCATATCCTGGAAGAAAATTATTTTTATTACCATGATGTTAAATATTTTTACATTTATATATTTTTTATCTTTGTTATGTTAATTGCCTGTAAATGTACTCCATATCTATGAATAGAAAATATATATTTAAGCAGTACTATGACTCAAGCATAACTGCTTATTTGATTAAAGTTTAATTGTATAAAAAGTAAGTGGGAGCGCCTAATTAAAAGTCAGTTGATTTTCTGAATTTTGTGTTGTTCTTAAATTATGAGAAAGTAGTAGCAACTTCCTCACAAAGGTATATGGTGAAGCACTTTATTTTTGGTTTTATAGTAAACGTAAAACTTTCATTTTGCTCAGCTACAATAACTTCAGATTTATTTTAGACTTAACTTGTTTATTCACCTTGAAAAGTGCTGATCAGTTGGTGGCGACATTTAAAGAAATTTCCTAAAGTAAAGCTGTGAACATAGTTGTCAAGCCACCTGTCTTCTGAACATTCCAACATAGAAATTACTTCTGATAAATTTTAGACCTTTACTCTTTAATGCTGACACTTTCCATGGCATGGAATCTGATGACTTTCCTGCTTTAGGAAAGAAGTTGCTTTAAGATTTCCTGTGCTCCTGAGGTTGTGATATTGTCTTAGTTTCAGGGACACTTTCCTTAAGATGTTACCTAAATCAGTGAGACACTGTGTGCCTCTGTTCCCCACCTATAAAAATCTGTCTTCTGCTGAGACAACAAATGCTTTCTGTGTTAACGTGCTGCTTCTTGAAGGACAAAGCCTCTAACTCAGTTACATTCCTTGCATTCTCATAGGGCAGGAATCATCTTCTGTTTCTGTTTGAAAGTGCCTTCTAGTAGCAGTCTGGTCTGTGACAGGTGGCTATCAAGTGCTACCACAGCACAGATAATAAAGAATAATAAAAAACATTAAATTACTGAAATAGTCAGTTTCAGCCCTTGTGCTTTACAATATTATCACAGAATCAAAGAATCACAGAATAATTGTGGTTGGAAAGGACCTTGTAGATCACTGACTCCAACCATACCTACAAGAATAAAGAACACCTAAATACCTGACCACTAAAAGGAAACAAAAAAAAGAAAAAAAATATGCTTACTGAACAACAGAAGTAAAATCATTCTATCTCCAATTCCCCCATTCTTTCAATTAACCATCTGAAATGCCTCAGGAGACCAATGTTATACATCTTCCAACACATTTCTCAACACAGAATTATTATTCTCTATTTCCTAGGTTACATGAACATACCTGTAGTATTTTTAGATTCATCTGTATTGTTGGTATACAGAGACAAAACAAACTAATAATAACATTACATTGGATTAGTAAGGGGGTTATCCCTGAGAGAGTTGCTGGAATTGAGTCCCCCTCTAGACATCAGAGTGAAAATATGACAGACATCCCAGTCTGAATGGGTAACTAGTCCCTTTCCAGTTTGAACACCAACCAGAGAGTAAGGAATATAAAGTCACAAAAGTCAGCAGGCAATTACATGTGTATGTAGTAGGTAGGGGACCACAAACAAGGCAGGTTCCAGAAAGTCTCAAACTGATGAAATTTTTTGCATACATAGAATAAGAATCTTTGAATACACAGGATCTTTCATATAGAAAAGTAAAATCATTAGTGATTAAACAGATTATTTTGGTATTGTCTGGCATTGTCTGGCAACATGTATCTGCCTGAAAAAAATGTGCAAATGCCTTTATGGCTCTCATCACAAAACACATATCATGGGCATGAATTCAAAAGCAGTTTCTTTCCCACCTCCACAACAGTTTTTAGAATTCAGCTTCTGAATTTGTCCTCACTACATATACACACATATTTATAATTACTTATATTTTATCATAGCTATGATAGAACTAAGATGCAGAACTAAGATACTCTGGGTTTAACTGTGAAAACATCAAAAATTGTTTCTCACCCCTGAATTCTTATATGACAGATTTTAACAAAGACACTGGCCAGACACTGCATGATCCTCTCTTTTCCACAGCTCTCCATATTTAATGAATCAATCAGAAGTCTTTCTAGGACTAAATGAGTAAGGGCATTTCGTCTATGAGGTGGTTTTTTTCATTTACAAAATAAGCCAAGTATCCCTTGACTCTGTTGCCACAATTTATTTATATTCGTCCATATGTATATATAGTAACACATGGAGTAAACAACATTTAGCTGCCTTTTCCAAAGTGAAATGGTATACATCTCCAGTCACACAAATGTTTATACATGTTAAATTTTAAGCAAATTAACAAATAAATTGAAGGAAATTAATGTTCTTGAGACATACAAATGGCTATTCTGAGTCAGGCCAGGTGTCGATCTAGTCCAATACCATGTCTTTGAAAACAGGAAAAAGCAACATGGTTAAAACCAAGTAAGCAATAAAATTCACTGTTCACTGAGGGTATAAATTGAGCTTGGTGTATTTGGTCATTACCTTCTATGATCTTGCTGAATCTTCCTTTGAGCCCATGGAAATTTTAATATCTCTTTTATCTAGCAACATGCTCCACAGCAGCAGAAGCAAACCATTTCAGGAAGTAGAGTCCAAAGAGTGGTGGTCAATGGTGCTAAGTCCAGCTGGAGAGCTGTAACTAGTGGAGTCCCCCAGGGATCAGTGCTGGGTCCAGTCCTGTTCAACATCCTGTTCAACATCCTGTTCAACACCTGAAGGCTGTGCGGCCATCCAGCAAGACTTGGACAGACTGGAGAACTGGGCAGAGCAGAACCTAATGATGTTTAACAAGAGCAAGTGCAGAGTCCTGCATCTGGGGAAGAAGAATAAATTACACCAGTACAGACTGGGAGGTGATCTGCTGGAGAGCAGCCCTGTGGAGAAGGACTGAGGAGTCCTAGTAGATAACAAGTTCTTCATGGACCAGCAATGTGCCCTTGTGGCCAGGAAAGCCAATGATCTCCTGGGGTGCATTAAGAAAAGCATGTCCAGCAGATCAAGGGAGGTTCTGCTCCCCCTCTACTCTGCACTGGTGAAACCTCACCTGGAGTATTGTGTCCAGTTCTGGGTTCCCCAGTTCAAGAGAGACGGGGATCTGCTCGAGAGAGTGCAACAGAGGGCTACAAGGATGATGAAAGGACTGGAACACATGCCTTACAAGGAAAGGCTGAGACACCTGGGGCTCTTTAGTCTGGAGAAGAGAAGAATAAGAGGGGATTTGATAAATGTTTATAAATATGTGAGAGCTGAGTGTCAAGAGGAAAGGGACAGCCTCTTCTCACTTGTGCCCTGTGATAGGACAAGGGGGAGTGGATATAAACTGGAGCACAAGAGGTTTCACCTTAACATGAGGAGGAACTTCTTTACTGTAAGGGTCACAGAGCACTGGAACGGGCTCCCCAGAGAGGTTGTGGAGTCTCCTTCTCTGGAGATTTTCAAGACCCGCCTGGATGCGTTCCTTTGTGACCTGTGCTAGATTGTGTGATCCTGCTCTGTCAGGGGGTTGGACTCGAAGATCTCCAAGGTCCCTTCCAACCCCTGACACCCTGTGATACCTGTGATACCTGTGATACCTGTGATGTGCAATGGTTAACAGACATACACTGTGCCAAACTAGTTTAAGACTAAAATGCTTTGCAGACTTTTTCTTACAGCATATTATTCAGAATATGGCAAAATTTTTGAGACATAGTTTAATGCCTCACCCATGGAAAACAGCCAGTTTTTACAGTGACTGAAATGATCTGACCAATAAAGCTGAATTAATTCTTTTAACTCCAAGTATTTTTACCCAGCACTTCAAAAGAAAAAATGTTCTTCCTCCCTGCTTCTAAAACAATATAAAGGAAATCTCCTCCAATGAAGGTTCAGCCATTGTTTAAAGACTTTTAAGGTCAATAATTTCTTTTTTGTTTTGTTCTTTTTTGTACCAAACCTTTCTTAATTGATTCACCTTAACTAAACCAACTTATTGATTAACTTGGCATTTGTACACCATTAGCCAAAATGACTAGCTGAACTTAAACTGTATGGTATACAGATAGGATGAAACTAAAACATTAAGTAAGGAGACAAATGATCAGTCATCCTTTTCTATTTTCAGCATATACTTTTGGGTAAGATTTTTGTCCTTGAATCTCAATTGCTTCATGCAGACCATAGAAATAATGGTGTTTACTTTCTATTATAAAGAATAAGGGATGTAAACAATGTTGGTCAGTACACTTGCCTAGACAATTGAATCCTGGTCTGTATAAAAATGTGTGACCAGCAGTTTGAGAGAGGTGATTCTCTGTCTCTCCTCCACTCTTGTGAGACCCCTGGATGAAGGAGCACTTCATCCTGCTCTGGATCCTCAGTACATGGAAGACATGGGCCTGTCAGAATGGGTCTGGGAGAGGGTAATGAAAATGCTCAGAGGGTGGAAACACAGCTGCTATGAAGAAAGGCTAAGCAAATTGGGGTTGTTCATCCTGGAAAAGAGAAGGCTTTGGAGAGACCTTACTGTGGAATGTCAGTTCTTAAAGGGGGCTTTTAAGAGTGAAGGGAACAGACTTTTTAATGGCAACTTGACAATTCCTCTTGTCCTATCAGTTCTGACTTGTGACAAGAGACCAACACCCATCTCTCTACAACCTCCTTTCAGGTTGTTTTAGAGAGTGAAAAGGTCTCTCGTGAGCCTCCTTTTCTCCAAAATGAAAACTCCAGCTCCCACAGCTGTTCCTCATAAGACATTCTCAAGACTCTTCACCAGCTTCATTGACTTCTCTGTACCCACTCCAGCACTTCAATGTCTTTCTTGTATTGAGGTGCCCAAAACTGAACTGAGTACTCAAGGCGTGGCTTCAGCAGTGCTGAGTACAGTAGAACAATCACTTCTCTAGTCCTGCTGGCCACACTATGCCTAATACAGTCCAGGATGCCATTGGCCACCAGGCACACATCTGACTCATGCTCATCCAGCTGTTGATCAACACCCCCAGGTCCCTTTCTTCCAAGCAGCTTTTCAGACACTTGTCCCCCAAGACTGTAGCTTTGCAGGCTACATTACATTTGGCTTCATTTCTAAGACACTGTTCATCTTCAATAACCAAAGCTAGATTGTCATAGAGCACCCGTTGGCAACCAAGAGGATAGAACAAGGGAGGAAAGAAATACTATGTACAATTAATCCAGAAAGGCCTTGTCTAAACACAAGCTGAATGTTCCAGCTTTGAGAAATGAGAAGTAATATGGAAAAAAATATCTTGCTGATTGTTACTGCTTAAATCTGCAAGGTACAAAGCAATGCCTAGTGAACAACTTCAGCTACCCCTGCTCTGCAATTTCAGGAGCGTACCCTTAGTAAATAGGAAGATGTGAATGCATGGTGTGTCAATATGGCAATCTCATGAGCACTACATTGAATAGGAACAGCAAACAAGCTATGAAAAACAGAAAGCTGTCCTATGTTACTCAAATTACTGTACCCATTCTGGTACTCCAAGGAAGACTTCCATTTCACAATAAATGTAATGAAAAAGACCAGTGTTTTTTTTCTTCTTTAGATCTCAAGCTGAGAGATTTTTCTTTACTGTGTGACCCTAAACAACTTCTCTCGACAACCTCATGACAAGATTCTCTTGACTACCTGTGAAATTCAAAAGCTTTCTGGATGTAGTTTGTAACTGAAGAACTAAAGAGCTGTCCATTTAGATTTTCATATAAAAATCTAAAATAGTCTGATTTTAACAACACAAAGGCATTTATAATCTCTTGAAGACCATTGAACTTGTCACATAACAAGCTCTCCAGCAAAAGCAAATATTATGCAATAGAGTTACAGTATCTTTTCCAAGCTACTGTTACTTTTCATATTTGATCCCTCTGAAGTCATCATCAAACCTGGCTCAACTCCTTAGGTAATAGTTTCCATTAACCTTTGCATATGTAATTGGAAAACATGTCTGAAAACAGCATGCATAAAGCTAAAGGATTTGTAAATGACATTCACACACAGACTGTAACACTTCTACTTAACAGCTTTACAAAACATACATTTTGCCTCACAGTGCTATTTCTCATGTATTTTTGTTTTCTGGATGAATTTAGACTATTAAGGCAAATACCTAATGGGTGTGAATGCAAAATATGTTTTTCTCAGAAAAATAATATTCTATAATTGTAATAATGATAAAGATTGCAGAAAGCTCTTAAATTCTGTTTAAACCATTAGAAATATTTTAGAAAGACATTATTTAATAGCTAGAGGCTTTCTATGAGAAGAGTCTACTGTGCTTTTACTCATATTGTTTCACTGTTGAAGGTCAGTTCAAAACTCACAAGTGTATTAGCCATGTATCAGAAACATCAGGGAAAAAAGCTGAGCATGAAATGGTATTTTACCACTGTGACTATATTTTCAGTATTATAAACCTCTTTCATTCAAAACCATGACTCCTCCTTCCTCCTTCTCCACCCTAACCTGAAAAAAAAAGTTGTTTTTTTTTTGTCATGCTGAATGGTTTATATGTTCATATTCTTCATAATGAAAGCTAAGATTGCTTGGCAATCTCATATCTTCAGGAGCTGAAGATTTAAGAAAAACAGCAAATTCTGTAAAAAACATGTTAGAGGTACAGGAATTGGTGAAACTATCTTTTTGTCCATATCTATCAATAAGAGCATATTGAAAAATAGGTTTATTTATATTGGACGAAAACATGAGTGTTTACAGAAAGAGAATTAAGTTTACAGTAACAAAAAAGAATCAAATACCCATTCTGTGACTTTCCTAATGAGATGGATTCTATATATGCAGCAACCTGTGACCAATTAAGTTTTTATCCTTTATTATTGAAGGCAAATAAATTTTGATTTTGCTCAGATTGCTACATCTCATGCCAGTTCTATCTGTGGTAGCCAGAATTAGTGACTCATATGAAGGCAGTGATATACTGGGAAGAGAAATGCTCTAAACGGCCTTGGCTTTGAGTTCACAAAGGACAGTTGTCTGCATAAAAAAATATTTCCTTACAGTTATAGTGATCTTTGTCATTCTTAACACATCCTTGTTTTAAAGCAACTAGTATAAATCCTCTTTGGCATCTGCAAAAAAATTACTTCAGACAACAAATACTTTATCAAAATAAATTCTATCAATGCACACTGAAATACGCAATTACAACCAAACCAATAACCTGTTCTCATCAGTATAATGTATTGATGACTGTGAAAGGTAACGTGCTTTGAGAATATTGTGGGGCTGATACAGCAACAATCTTAGTTCAAACAGATGAATATTCCAAGGAAGAAGAATACCCTTTATATCAACTCTCTGGTGCTAAGCTTTAGTAGAACAAAGGCTGCTTGAGAACAATGGTTAGTGGTAGTAAATTTTTAAGCAAGCTGTAAAAGCTCCTTAGCTCTCACTAGCTTCAGATTTAAAACACAGAGGTTTTATTTATAATGAAATGCATGGACATAAAAACACCAAACCTAAAAAATCAAAATGAAAGAAGCTAACCAAACCTAAAATATGGTGCAAGTAATAAAATGGTGGGATTTTCCTCCTTGATTATTGTACTTAGAAAACCTTAAATAGAACATTTCACAACTCATCTGATCATCACACTAGCTTGTATTTTTTCTTTCCCCATGTTGCACATTTCTTCTACATGGTGGAAAGAGAGAAGTTTGACCATTTGCCAAAGATGTTCAAAATTCCCTTGGCATCTGGTCAGCTGGTATGTTGAAACTCCAGGCAAATCCTCCAAACCTGTACAGAGGAAATACAATATCTATACAGCATACATACTCCTCATAATGACATATTGTTTGAGAATTGAGAAGGACTTGTGGGTGATGAGATGGTTGGAGGCTGTCTTGGGCATAATGATCATAACAAGGTTTTGATTATCAGAGAAGTAAAGAGGAGGATCAGCAAAGCTGCTACCTTGGACTTCTGGAAGGCAGATTTTGTTCTGTTTAGGAACCTAGTTGATACCGTCCCTTTATTAGGAGGGAGTCCTGAGGGGCAAAGTAGTTCAGGTAGGCTGGACATTCCTCAAGAAGGAAATCTTAAAGGTGCAAGAGCAGGCTGTCCCCATGTGCTGAAAGACGAACTGGGGAGGAGAATACCTGACTGACTAACTGAACAGGGAGCTTATGCGTGAGCTCAGGATAAAAAGGAGAGTGTATGACCTGTGGAAAAAGGGGCAGGCAACTCAGGGAGACTACAGGACATCATGAGGTTATGCAGTGAGAAAATTAGAAGGGTCAAAGCCCAACTAGAACTTAATCTGGTTACTGCTGTAAAAGACAATTATGTGTTTATAAATAGATTAGGAATACAAGAGGAGGACTAAGGAGAATCTAAATCCTTTATTAGATGCCAGGGGAGACAAAGTTGCAAAGGATGAGAGAAGGCTGAAGTACCTAACACCTTCTTTTCCTCAGTCTTTAACAGTAAGATCGGTTGTTCTCTGGGCACCCCACCCCCTGATGTGGAAGACAGGGATGGGGAGCAGACTGAAGCCCCCATAATCCAAGAGGAAATGGTAGCATCCTGCTGCACTACTTAGATGCACACAAGTCTACTGGGCCTGTTATGACCAAGAGTGGACAGTCCACGTGGTTGGAGAGGCTTCAGAATCCCCTCAAGCTAAATTAATGCTCAAACAATTGTTTAAAACAATGCCAAACAACTGTTTAAAATGTTTCATTTGTGGTAGAAGCAACCTGAAATTGGAAGGCATAAAAGTGGGTGGAATGGGTTCTATCAAAACTTTTGTAAGAAGAAAAGGAAAGAGAGGAAAAAGAGAGACATATATATCACCACCCTTGGATCCTGTGATGATGATGACAAGTGGGGCTGTCCTCAGGTGATGGGTGCACATGTGGTGCCCTGGGCTTGATCCTTTAACAGTCTAGTCCCTGCTCCGTTCACATCAGTCACTCCCCCTTTTCACACCAGTCATGCAGTTCTTGAACTTCTGTGTAGGTGCCAGTGTGTGTGCAAAGGGTCTTTCAGGAGGTTGTGAGCCCCTTCCTCAAATAAACTATGCATGACTTATGTTTCTCTCAGCACATCAGAGCATGGAACTGCACAGCCTCTGTCACACACATGTGTCCTGCTCCAGCCACAGTTTCTCACCCCACCTAAGCACAGTTTACTGTTGGTAAGCAAAACTTGCCCTTCCACAATGTTTGAGACATTTAACTCTTTCAGTCTCTCACAAGGCGAGATGGGATCCACCCAAGGGTACTGAAAGAGCTGTCAGAAGTGCTCACCAAGCCATTTGCAAACATTTATCAGCAGCCCTGCCTAACTAGGGAGACCGCAGTTAACTGAAGGTTAACAATGGTGATTATATCTTCACAGTGCTTTTTAATATCATCATCAAGGACATTGACAGTAGGTGACCTATCCCTGTAAACATTCAAAGTCAGGTTGAACAGGGCTCTGAGCTACCTGATCTAGTCAAAGATGTACCTGCTCACTGCAGAGGAGTTGGACTAGAAGACCTTTAAAGATCCTATCCAAACTATATATATATAAAAAAAAGAAAAGTAGGGGAAAAAAAAAAAGTGATACCTCTCTACAAGAATCATAGAATCATTTTGGTTGGAAGACACCTTTAAGATCAAGTCCAACCATTAATCCAGCACTTTGAGGTTACCACTAAACCACATCTCTATGCAGGGTTGGATGGAGGATCTAGAGATATGCAGGCCTGTCAGACATACACATCAGATCTATTATGTATGCACGGTATACTCATTTTGAGCCTTATGCATCCAGGACCTGTATTCTGCCTGCTGAGATCATTTGGAGACATGGAACAGGCACTAACTTTTTGAGAAATCATTAAAATATGTCAGTGTGATTAAGCTAAGATTTAAATAATGCATAAACTACCAAAATTCCGACATCACTCATCTTTTTCCTGAAATTACTTAATTAATGAAAACATACAAGCAATATGTTATAGATTACTTTGGTCCATGAACTAGGATAATATTAATTTAATAAATTAACTTGGTTATATAATAATGACTTATGTATTCTTACAACTTTGAGTGCATTTGAGTCCAATTTATCAAGAATGTCACTGCAGGTAATCTATAAGCAGTTACCCCATTAACTGCCACAGACTGCATTAATGCTATGAGCCTAATGCTGGAAGGTACCAAAGATGCAATGTACTGCCTTGCTTCACCCTGGAAGTTCCTATATCAATCACAAGATACTGTTTCCTGTAGGAAAGATTCATTCATCTTGCTAACTTTTATGATGCTACTACATCAGAGCAAGTTTTTTTCTCTCTGGTAGATTGGAATTGTTTGGCAACACTTCCCTTCTACTGGACAACATTGTTCAGACAAGTCAAAATGTTTTATACAAATTTAATTAGGACACTATTTTTAGGGAATCCATTTCTGAATCCCTTGCTACATTCTGCTGTCATAGAAGAGAGAATCAAATCTGGCCTAAATTTTCAGCAACAAAGGCATATTTTAAATGTGTTGTTCCAGGGATGAGCAGAAGGGTTGGATTGCTGGAGTACTGCTGGTTCTGCAGCTGTCCAAGGTGGGAGACACAATTAGTCCTGCTGGGTGCCTCCCTAGTGTTGCCCAGTGCTTACTGTGTCTGTCCAACAATTTCCTCAGCAATAAATGTGGCTTCATGAGTCCCTGCTGGACAAAACAGTCAATGGGACCAAGGCCATTTTTACACTTCTAGGAGACTTATCAGCTTTAACTGCTGCCTAATTTAACTTTCCCAGAACAAGTTCAAATGGAAAACATAATTTTTCAATTAGAAAACTCTTAACAGATGAACTGTAAACAGTATGGAGAGAAAAGAATTCTAAAGTTTTCATTTTAATCTCCATATTTGTCAAAATCCCGAAGTTGCCCCAAAAGAAATTTCTCCTCTCCTGGTCAATCCAAATGTGGAACTTTTCTTTGGAGAATATGAGTAGCCAGTACAAATTTATGATCTGCACTTACAACAGAAAATAAATGTAAGCAGGAAAACTACATCACAAATCCATAAAATAAGGAGGAACATCCATTTAGCTGTCATAAGAGAGGGTTCCCAGTTAATCTTTATATACATTTATATATTAATATATAAGTAATTCTTTATTTATATACTGAAAACAACTATATATATACTCATGTTTGCTTCATTAAAGGCAGATACTATTTTCTCCTCATGATCATAGAATCATAGAATGATTTGGATTGGAAAGGACCTCTAAAGATGGATTGTGCAAGTGTGTTACTAAGATAGAAGAGGGACTGATGTGAGACTGACAGGATATTGTCTCTGCAGGATAACTCTGATCATCCTATCAAGCTCTCTTTCATCTTCCCTGACACTGTGTTGTCTGCTCAACTCCTCACTGTTTCTTAACCTGGCTACACAGCTCCTCAAACAGCTCATACCTCCTGCAGGAAAAATTCAAAATTCAAGGTTCAACTTTTGAAGTTTATGACATGTAATAATTTTTCTTCCTTTCTACTTCTCTCTGTAACTTGCAGCATGAAAGAACTCAAAGTCCTTAAAGATTACTTAAAAAAAATATGGTACATATACTCTCTTTGAGGTGTTTGTATCAAGGAAGAAATAAGTCCTATGGTAACTAGACAAGTTACACAAGTAATAAAAAATTGGACATGTGGAACTTCATGTAGAGAACATTCTGATTTTACAGAGGTGAAAAATCACATAATCTTCTATGATATTACTCCTGATTTATAATTTATAATTATTGAAAATAAAAATCAATCTATATTGAGATTTATAGGCAATCTAGTGAAAATTTTCAGAGCACAGCATTGGCTGGCTGCTCATTAAGGGACAGGGACATGAAGATCAAGCATGAAAACATGAAGAGCAGGACACAGGTCTCCTCTGCCAGGGCCCCATCCCAAAACCCTGAGGGTGGAACAAGCAAGGAAGGCCCAAGGATGGCAGCCAGAGTTAACCAAGAGTTTGGGTCACCAGACAAGTTTGTGGTGGCACAGTACAGATGAGATCAAGCTGGGTCATCAGTCTGCTGGAAAGGGCTTGGATTAATGAAGGCATGGCTGAGGCTAAGCTGGAGACAAGCACTTCTACAGTGTCAGTGGGGCAGGGACGTACAACCCCAGGCAGAACAGAGCTGAAATAGCTCCCTGGTTCATGGATGTACATGAAGAGGGATCCCAGGTAAAGTTGGTCAGGTCCAGAAAGCATATTGGTGCACAGAGGGCGCTGACAAAAGCAATAAATGTTATGTGTGGTATTTTAGGTTGTGAGGCAGCAGAAAGTTAGATTAGATGATCATAATGGTGACTTCTGAATCTAAAATCTGTGGCAAGAACACTTCTCTCAAATGCCTGCCAAAATGCTCTCAACTACAATAAATACTGAAGTAATTTTAGTCTCTCTTTGGCAAGTAGACATAACACAAGGGTCTAGTTCAGACTGTGTAATTTTCCAAAGTAATTATAACATCTAATTAAGATTTCCATCAATAATCCCAAATACTAATTTAAAAGAATGAGAAAGGGTCTAATTTTACTTTAATAAATTTCCTTGCCTACTTCATTTTTAGGAAGAAATTTCAGGGACATATGTGTTGCATCAGGCAGAGATTTTTTAATATACAAGATATAAGAAAACCTGCTTTTCCATCTTCAATAATTAGCATGCTCTTCCTGGGTCCAATCATTTCCCAGTAGCTGAGAGCATGATCAAGCATTCATTATTCAACTAGGTCACCTTGTATCTTCTTCTTCCATGAGGCAAATGGCAGAGCACATTTAACATTCATATGGTTAAACTTTCTCCACACTCACAAAAGGAAAATCTCATACTTCTTGCCTATTAGGAGCTCAGTCTTTAGACCAACAGCATCCTTTGAGTATTGCTTAAGAGCCTGCTGGATGGCATAGATCAAATCATGTCAGGGAGAACAATAGCAATTAAGCAACATGTCTACTCATATGACAGTTCTTCAGATCATGCCCTGGCCTTTTCCAGTTCATTAGAGTAGATATAATCTTGGGTCCATAGAAAGAATTTTATCTTCATGAGGCCTGGTTTCACTTTGCTTCCTGCTTCTGCCTCACTGTAGGATGCCCAAATCTGTAGATATATGATAGTTTTCTTCTCTGTTTCTTGAAGCTCCAGTTAGTCACACATATTCAGATGCTCTCAGCTGGCACAGTCCCTTCTCTTTCCACAGAGTCATCTTACCTTGATAAGAACATAAAGTAGTTATGCTTCCCAGGCACCCAGAAACACACTTTTTGCAACTAGACAAAAAAACCCATGAAACAGCATGCATATTTTTACCATTTATCCTGACACTTAAATTTAATTCCATTTGGATGGGTGGGAAAGTGTTAAAGAAGAAATTGCTCATTTTAAACTTCTTGGCTGTACTGTTCACACACAGTCAGATGTTTGTATTAACCTAAGAGATTTAATTTCCAAAGCCCTCACCACCCAGTGCAAATTTTCACAGACTGCATCAGCTTGTGAGTCAAGCAGCAGCTATGTTACTCCCATAGAGGGTAACGCTGGGGGGTACTGGGCGAGTTAGATAGCAACCAATCATGTAGTAGATTTAGGTGTGTGAACAGTGTGTGGGCTATCGCACGTATCCAATCATCATTGTTGTTGGTGTGCTTGATCAGTGAAGCTTGCTCTATATAACCAAGGGATGTACCAGAAATAAAGGTCTTCGCTTTATAACTCCCATGGAGTTGCCAAAGTCCATTCTCCCCCCGCAACTACGTATTTTTGTACAGGTAAAAAAAAAAAAAAAAAAAAAAAAAAAAAAAAGAATAACGTTTCAATCTAGCCAACTGGAACATGATATAAATATTATCATCAAATTAAAATGCCTTTAAAACCAGATTGGTGCTGATAAAGGAAATAGTAGTAAGGGTTCCCAACACACAGCGATAATGCTCATATCAAAGCATTAAAGCCCAGAAAGCTCAGACTGCAAGAAAGGATCTGAGATGAGACCAGGGAAAGCCATTACAGACTTGGTTCATACTCAGGGGAATACTGTAGCTCAATTGCTGTTGCTCTAGTGAAGTCAAAGATTCTGGGGAAAGCTATCACTGTGACGGTACTCCCCAAAACCTGAGTTTAAACCAGAATGGCCATTGTGTTTTAAGCCTATCCTCTGTGTATCACACATGGTCATACTGACCACAAATCTCAAATGGAAGTATTGTCACCTTTTATTACCTTTCTGTGAAATCTTACTGAATGCAAAAGGACAGGAAGCCCTGGAGCCTGACATCTTCCTATGTGCAAGTTACTAAACATCCAGCTTCAAAGCTAGCTGCTCCACAGTCACCCTTCCACCACATTTCAGCTTGTGTCTATGGACTGTCAAAGCTCAGTGTAACTGAAGTGTGAGTTCCTGTTCTGGTTCTCTGTCATTTAGAAATTGAACTGCTTTGTTTTCTAATTGTATCACATAAACTGTCATTTTTCAGAAAGCTCTTTGATTCCATTTCCTCAGTGTCACCAACTGTAAAACCAAGAGACAGACAAACAGTTCTATATTTGTTTGATTGTTTGTTTTAAAGCTATTTAACTGAGTGTAAGGGTACACTGTGAAGGACAGCTATATCCTTTGATTATTCATTTCGTTACAGCTGCCTCCATGCCACAAAATAATTACTATTTCATTACTGTTTCACAGCTTCTCCATAGTTTCCTAAACTGCACAGCTGATTAGCAAGAACATTGTGGTGCAGTGTCCTAAGCTGTCACTGCCAACTCCAGGCATGTAAAGAGACAGGCTTCTGGAAAAAACCTCTTCTGAATAAGCATAATGCTTTTTATGAAGAACAACTTTAGGATCTGATTTTTACTCTGCTATTTGAGCTTAAATTTTCCTGCTTTGCAGATTTAGTCTGTGACTGTGGAAGAAGAAGAAGAACAACAACAACAACAAATCTCACCTAAAAAAAAACCAAAAAGAAATGGGGTGAGGAGCTGGCTATTGGTTGTAGGGGTGGTTTTAATTAGTACTGAGATAGTCATAATTTGATACTGACTGAACAGTCCATGACATAATATAAAGTCACTTCCTCTTGCTGAAGTTTTTGGGTCTTGTTAAAGAATTATGACATCACAGAAGGGTTGACATTGGAACTAACAGAGCCATCTAAAACCATTTGTCCAGGAACACGTCCAGACCATCTCCGAAGAGGGAGACAACCATTCTGGGCAACAAGTGCCAATGCTCGGTCACTTTCACAGTAAAAAAATGTTATCTCTTGTGCTGTTGAGCCCATAATGGACAGAGTGCTCCAGGTGTGGAGTGCATTTCTGTTTCTGTAGTGTAGATGAGTAACTCCAAACTTATTGACCCTGCAGCTCCTACATGGAAATAGAAACTGGTATTTGACTTAAATCCATAGGTTTTAGAAAGCTTAATGCCAAGTGATACTTAACTTATGCCTGGATATGCATTGTGGTTTAGCTCTTCATAGGCAGCACACACAACATAAATGAGACATGTGACAGATGATCTGTTAAAGTGTTTTCCTAAATTACTACATCCCTCCACTTCTTTTCCAATGCCAGTTCTGGTAATCTCACAGTCACAGCTACTTTTCTGTCAGTCTACAGGTAATCTATTATAGTGTTATCATTGTTGTATTCTTAAAACTAACATGGGTTTTGACAGCAAGTTGCACCTTGTAGCAATCACACTGAAAGGAAGGACGAATGAAGATTATAGTTTATGGTGTATAGATTTATATACAGTGTATATATATACAGATGTTTTGTTCTTAACCATGTCTGAAAGCAATGGTCTAATATTTTATGTGCCTAGAAAAATGCAAAATCCTAGAGAGAAGTATGTTTTATGAAAGCTTGGGTCAGAATATGTGCCCCATAATTAAGATAGCATATTATGGAGGGATAAACTGCACCATTTCTTTTACCTTCTAGGACCAAGAAAACCCATTGTTCATGGTACTCTGCACTGAACCACCCATCTCTTCCATGTGCCAGTTTGTGTCTATTCCTCAGAGTTAAGTTCATGAAATAAGTCTACTACCCATTATTCCTCTTGCCAGTAAGTATTAAACCTTGAGATTTCCATTTCAAAAGTATATTTTACTGCTATAGTGCATAGTTTAGCTCAACTAGGGAACAAGCAAGTTTTATTTCCCCACAGTAGCCACTAGAAAAGATGATGTTTGAGCAGAGACATGACTGATCCACTGGGAACTGCTGAGAAAAAGGCCCATTTCTCTGCTGCAGGGATGTTATAGCAGCAGTAAATTGTCAGGATGAAGAGAGATTTGCAGGTATAATATGTCAGTTCACTACTGACTGCCTAAGGTCAGATGAACCTGCTCAGGATATGAACGTAGTTTCTTATCCCATACATAGTTTTGCAGAATGTAGCAAAATCTACTCTAAACCATTGCTTTACAACAACAAATGCTGGAGTGATCTTTGATGCTTAAGATAACCGAATCTTCCAGAGAGGAGTATCTTTTTGCAAAAGACCTTAACTTTCTCCATTATCAGTGCAGTATTTTCTGCAATGTCTTGGAAGGCTGTAGCAAGTGCTGTCATAGAAGAGCCCTAAATATTGTGTTATTCAGCATACAGGTTCGCCACAGCCTGCCTAGGACAAAAGTGACAGAGAAGGTAGGGAAGAGAGTGTACATTGATCTGGTCATTTCCTCACTCTGCCAGTAGCCAAGCTGAATGTCTGCTTCAGCTTCCTAGTTCTTACAAGAGGACAAAGTTTATAACACTTCTAACATCTCTTCTCCCTCAGACTGCAGAAAAGTTCATTTTGCCAAGCCTGAGAAAAGGGAAAATACCTTCTTTTCTAGAAAGGGAAAACATCAGAGAAGCAAAAAGCAACCTGAGACTGCAGTAAGAGTTCTTGTGTCCAAAAGCAGATTTTTGTCACTGCTATCTGAACCCATGTAGATCCTGTAGGCATCCAATACTTGTATCCTCTCTCTCTCTCCCTCCCTTCCTGTTATGGAGTTTACCAAAAAGGGGCAGAGTTGAACCAACAATAACAAAATAAATTATAATACATTCCAAGAATGTTTATATTCCACTTCTTGTTCATAGTTCAAAGTTTAAGCTCTAGTAAAAACATAGTTGAGGACAATTCCAATGGACTCCTATCACTTGGATGAATATTTCATTAGTATTTGTATGGCATAAAGAAGTCTGAGCCACAGGGCTTGATCTGGTGGTTGTCATCACAGCTCCACTTACATCAGACAAATATTATAAATTTATGGTAGCCTTGGATAACTCAAAGGCACTCTCAAGGTATGTCCTTGTATTTGCAACTTAAAACAAATTTATCATGTACCGTGAGACTCTCATACTCTCGGTTTTCTATACAAAACAGTTTAATACTCACAGACACCATCAATGCAATTGAAGTCTTGAAATAGTGTTGCTAGTTGTAGTGATCCTGGCTGACAGACTGTTGTATATGGAGGAGCTGTTGATCCACATTGCAGTTCACATGGTCAGATGCAGGCCTGCACTGTGCTGTGCTGCATGTGTCCTGTTGCTGTGGGGTCACCTCATCCAGCAGATTGCAGCAGAAGACGCTGCAGGATACTCCCACTTGGCACCAACAGCTTCACCACTTGCACATCCTTGCCTTTATCTAAAACTGCAGCCCAAAGCTTTCAAGTGAACATCCCTTTTATTTAAAATGCTTACTAGAACTGTTTCCATTTAAGAAAATCCTCTAAGATCTTGAATTACCAAAATGGGGTAACCTGTCAATGGACAAGACCTGCATGGAGTGCTGAGCCCACATTGGAGGACTCTGCATTGCCACTCAGCTCAAGGTTCCCAATCCTCTCCTTCTGTATAGTTTTAACTCTAATGACATTTTTAGCAATACTTCACAGTGTTTGAGAGCTTTTCTTAATAGGATCATAACAAACCATCACCTCCTGAGGCAAAAGACTTAGTGCTTTAGTTTCCTGAAAAACAAAACCATTTAAGATTACTCACTTATTAAAATAATGCTTTTCCAGACAGAAATGTTAACAAGAGTACCAATTTTATTATTTAGAAGCTACCTATTTTGGCTGAGTTTCTCATCAGTATAAATATTTTTTATTAAAATACTGTAATTAAACTCATCTTTAATCTAGAACAGTAGTTCACCTGAGAATACTTCAAAATTCATCACTTAATTTTTTACCTTCCAGAAAGAAAATTAAACCTGTTCCTATACCACACTGAGAAATTGGTGTGGGTATGGTGTTTTAAATTTGTGTGAAATGCCTGAAGTATTATTACAGCAAGAAAAAAATACATTCTAGAAGTGACATTTGATATCAATTTTTAAGACTCCCAAGACATGTACCATGTGACAAAACAGTTTCTGCATCTGAAACAGCAGGAACACAAAATACTGCTTAAGCAGCACTTCTGAACTTCATGTGTGGGTGTTTAACTACAAGATCAAGTTTTCTAACTGTATCGAAGTTCTACAAGCTTTGTGAAACCAGATGTCAGTAAAACAACTTTGGCTTTCAGTATCATTGCATTTAATAATGATACACTAGTACATATGAGATGGAGGCTGGATTGTGAATGCACACAACATAAAAGAAATTCCAGTTCCCATAAATCATTCTGGTTTTAGAATGCCTGTACTGACATGCTATATGACACTAAGTAATAACCATTATTCTGAGAAAGCATCAAGTCAGCTGGGTGTGGTCTTGAGCAATGTCATTGTAGCCTGTTACAAACTCTAAGAAATCTCAAGCAATATTCACAATTCTGCATTAGTACTCTAGTAGCATAGTAGTAATTTGAACAACACTCTTTCCCAGAGAACAGCCCAGAGGATTCCCAGAGTATTCAGAGTTTGCCAGATGGTGGAATGAGGGAGAAATTGCTTTCTGGGTACCTGGATCAATCACCCCTGGAACTAGATCTGTACCTTGAAATTGCCATCTACTCCAATACATCAGCAGTCAGAAGGGTTGAACTAGAGACACTGGGGCCAGGTATAGGAGTGTGGGATCTGCAAGAGGACATGGCAAGTTCTGCTGCTTCATGTCTACCCTTTTTTACATCAGTGAAGTTGAAATATTTATTAAATTCATGGTGGTCACACGGAACAAAAAATGGTTGTAGCCATTAGGAAACTTTGTAGTTTCACAGGTTTAATGGTCTGAGAGACTGAAACAGCCCATAAAGGTAACTTAGACAAATCACAGGACTAACATGAAAAGGTGAATATTGAAGAAAATAACTTTTTTTTAGGTTGGGGGGGAGGATCAATACATGGAATACATGAAAGGAATTACATGCAAAATTATGTATCTTTAAATTAAGTCAAAATGAGGACTTAAGAGCTCACCTGGGTGGTTCAAAAGTTAGAGTCTAGGAATCTTCTACCCTTCAAGCAGAGACATGAAGAAACCCCTGACAGCATGGCTAGGTCCAAACTGGAGTGGTTCAACATATTTCCAGCCATTGTTGTCAACAATTACAAATTTCAAAGATAAATATCTCTTCTGACAACCTGCTTGATGTGGCCCAGTTCATCACAAAGCAACACTTTAACAGCTGAGTTTTAACATTAATTATGCATAATTTCAATAATAAACAAAAATTAGTAAATTTAATTACTGTTTAAGTCTAAAAGAATAAAAATTGTAGATATTTTCTGTGGAAAAAAAAATTTAGAAATACCTGTATGAACATAGTGACAGCAACTATTGGAAACTTCCTGAACTTTTTATTAAAACTTTTCCCTGACCAGTACTATAATTACTGATCATGAAAGAAATATCAATTTTATTTAATGATTTGTCAGCTATATATCTAATACTAATCACATCTTTCTCACAAGCATGAAAGTGGAGTGGATTTTTGAAAAAATCTCTTCAAATTTGACTTTTCTGTACTCAACTGAATAAAGATGAATAACCAAACTGGATGGCAATCTAGAGACCTGAGTTATTAATTTTATTATAGTATTCAGAGGACATAATTGTTATCGATATATGAACACATTTCTGCCCACATTTCTGTATTGCATCAGAGAGCTGTCCATATACATCTACTTAAGTATTCCTTTGATGTTATTTTGTGCTTATGATTTAGATGAAAAAAGTCTCAAATAATCTGAACAATTATTATAAAGCAAACTGGAGATCTTATTTTGGGCAAGGTGGTATCGAGAGCATATAGACAAAAATACAGTCTCCCAAATCATAGAACAACACTCATTTCTGTGTTCAACTTTTTTGATTTTCAGTTTCCAATTCTACAAAATACTATCAGGTAACATATGTCCTGGTTTGAGTGAGAACAGAACTAATTCTGTTCAGTGATTTTATTTTTCAGCTCAGTTCTAACTAGCTGCACTGTCTGAAGTTAGCAGCCTGTTTTCACAGACAGTGTCTGCTGCTAGCAGTGATAACACCCCATGTTTAGAGTTACTACCAAGGATTGGTGTGCAGATCAAGGCCATTGCTGGATTTTGTGTACCACATTGGGAGGTACAGGAAAGTGAAAGTCTGCACCTGCAGGGAGGAGTGGACAGCTCAGGTGACCCCAAACTGACCAAAAAGGGATTCCATCCCACATATGTCATATTGGGTATAAAGCTGAGGGATCATAAGGGTCAGCTTTTTCCAGCTTCTTCCTTACTGCTTCAATGGACATCATCCAAGGAGGACTCTGTCCGTTCTGCCTTCAATCCCAATCTGTGTGTTCCTGAATCTGCCACCAGAATCCAGCTCCTGAACACAGCTTCTGTCTGTTGCTGAGCTCAGTCTGAGACTTCCCTGGTGCCTGCTCCACAGCATCAGTGGAGATGATGATGTAATTGCCATCAGGGTGGGTTGGGTTCAATACCATGTTTGTATATATTTGTATATAATTAATTTTATTATTGTTATTTTAATTTTCATTAAGGCTGTTCTAATTTCTTTTGATGATCAGTAGGTCTCTCCCCCTTATTTCCTTTCTCTTCCCCTTTGGGGAGGGAGGGGGTTTAACAACAGGCTGCCCTGACCCTAAACCATGTCAACATGTTATCAACTTTTCATAGGGAACACATTTTAGGTAGATGTTTGGGAATCTACTAGCATTTCCAGCAAACTGGGGATATTTTTAAAATACTATATTCTCTCCCTTAGTCTACTACAAATACAGCAAGTAACTTAAGAAAACAAAGCTGAATCACTAGCAAGTGACATCAGGTCTTCATAATAATTTCCTTATATGATGTATATAGCAACTATTAAGTTATATGTGAATATTACATACATGTGAATTTGCAATTTTGCATTGATGAAATACGTCTTCTGTGCAGCTGTGGAAAATGCAGTATGGTGTGGAGAAGGTATTTTTTAGTATAAAACTTTTTCCTTTTTTTTTTTAAGCACTGATAACAACCAATGTAGATTTCTAAAAAAAATCAATAAAAAGTAGGTAAGATGGGGCTTAGGTAAATACTGAACTTGTATATATATACATATATATAAATACTAACAAAACCCAACCAAACAAACCAAAAACTATTTTGTCTACCAATTTTCACTCATCTCCAGTTACCATGCCTGATTAGTTTTAAAGCTGACAAAAGCATGTGTAACATTGTTTTTGGCAGTGATGACTGCTATGGATCCAGGAAACATGCATTAACTTAATATGGCACTAATTTAATTCTAATAGATTTTCATGCTTGATTTTTTTTAGTTGACCCATTTAATAGGAGCAGCAAGTCTGTCTATTCCTTTGTTCTCAGATACTTCTCGGTGTTCTATAGAAAATATGGGTTTTTTTTCTTTTTTTTACTTATATCCATCTCAGACTGTATCCTTGAGGTAAATCCTTGCACTGACTTTTTTTTACAGCACTGCCAATTTTTGAAAAATTTGAAAAATGTTTCACTTGAGAAAACTCAAAAACCATGGCTTTTTTTCCTTCTCTAATCAAAATATTACAAGTTCAGCTGTTTGTCTGTACTTTTATCTAAAACCAGAAATATGTTCCAAAAGATTTTTTAAAAAAATTTAAAATTTTGTTTAGAAAACACTGATTTCAGATTTTCTGTTCTTATATTTTCAAAACTGTTTTTCTACGTGCACTAAAATTAATCTATACTGATCCAAAAATATGTTAGTTGCCAAACCTACTCATAAAAGCTATACTCATCCCTAGTTTCATCCAGACATAAATACATTTCTGTTAAAAACATTTTTTTGTTAAAAATAACTCAGATAGGATAGATGTAAGGTATAAATGATGGGTAGTCAGGTTCTTTATTATCCTATTCTGTGACTCCTTATTTGTATTGTAAATGCCTGGTAAATCACATTTCAATAAGTTCAGTGGGATTTAAGGTCCTTCAAACTCACAAGCTTGGTAAAATTCTCTTCAGCTAATTCTCACTATCCTATTGAGTTTGGGAAACAAGAAGTGAAATTTATATGTCAGAAGCATCTCAGTCTGAATAGTACACAGAGATATTTCTAATGGCATCAGATTTCAGCTACAGTTCATCTCTTGAAAACACTTCAGTGTAAATTAACAGACTCATTCTTTTGTAAGTGGGCTCAGAAGAACTGCTTTTTTAGGAAAAAAAAAAAAGGACAAGAATAAGAGAAAAAGATGTAAATTAATTTACTTGCAGTCAGAGGGAACAGTAAAGTCAAACTTCATTTTTCCCTATACTTCCTTGGAGAACATCTTTTTCTGTACTGTGGCATCTCTCTTCACCTGCATCATGGAGGCAGACTCCTGCTATGTGACAAGAAAACTAGTAACTAGTGAAAAACTGTTTCTTTTATATATTGCAATTTCCATTCTAAAATTATGTTCCTAGTTGATTTCCTCAGCTCTTATCAAATCATCTACAGATTCGTTTAAGCCCTTCCTCCTCCTGTGGCTTGATTTTCACAATACCTAGCTACTTGTCTGAAGCAAATATTCCACAATAATAATAATAAAAAAATCACTAAATTTAGGGACTTTCTACTCTTAGCTGTGTGGCATCATCTCATGGATTTTTCAGGACAGCAAAGAAAATAGTAGAGAAGAAAAATGAACCTTGTATTTAAAATAGATATTGTATTCTGACAGTTTCGCACAAACAAATCTCAGAAAGAGAGATTGAACAGCTACTTAGAAGGAAGGTCCTTAGGTCATCTCAGGCGGCTTCTCAGAACCATGGGTTTTTCTTCCTTGAATCTGTCCATGAATCCCTGGAAAATTTTATCACTCACAATTCCTTTTGTCAAAAGTTTCCAGTTTAGTTATACACTGTGTGAACTGCCAATTTATTTAGCTTTAAAACTGTTATCTGCTAAGTTAATTTATTTTTTTTATTAGCATTATCAGATAACCTTAGTTATTGTTCTAAAACCTCTTAAAAATATTGAGAAGTGCTGTTACATAAAGTGTGCTGTCAACTCTAATTCTGAAGGACTAATGAAACTGCTGGAGAAACATGGGTAACTTGTCTCTGAAAAGTGGGTTACTTCTGGAATGATATTTGACCCATGTGTCACAAACCATATATTTTTAAGGAACTGAAGTGTAAAATGATGCACAGTTTATATTTTGGGAAGACAGATATAAGGACAATATTCATCTTATGGTTGTGGTTTACTTCCTGTTAAAAGGGCCCAAGGAGTTCTGAAAAGTAATTATTTTCTTATGACAATAATATTCATAACATCTAAAACACTTGTTGTAGGTGTGTATCAATATGATTTCCAAATGTATTCATTGATTCATATGCACTGATTCTAGACAGCAGAGTGATGAACGCATTTCCAGTCTCCTGCATTACAGCCAGATATCCCCTCTGTCATAGAATTACAGTCAAGCTTTTTAACCCTAATGCCAGTACAATGATCACTGATAGATAGTACTGCAAGTAGGTTCAGAAAAGCATGAAAATATTCTTCAGTGACCTAGAAATATCCTTTAATATCTTCACTCTCCCTCAATGTTTTCCTGAAAACCTCCTGTTCAGCTCCTGATCCAGCCACAACAAACTTGCCTTGTATACGGAGATGAACAAGAAAATGTCAAGACTGCAGGCCTAAGTTCACTCAAACCTTCTGTTTAAAATTTAAATACTTAATTTCCTGCTGCTGGTGCATGCTGTTTTAAAAAATGCATAAATGTCTGAAAAACAGTAACATGCCCAGTAATGGATAAAGTATTGTGCAAATCCCTGCTGTATTCTGTCATTCCTTTCTCTCTAAATAAGAATATGGGCCATGGGCCATGTACCAAGGAAATACAATATAATAAATGCATATGAATAAATAAACTAAAGCTTATTAACCTGGAAGTATGCACCTTTTGTTCCTTTTTCCGCCTCTTTATTTTCCTTCCTCTTCTTCCTCTCTCTTCCTTGTTTTGTTCATTATATCTTTCTCTGTCTTTATTTTTATTTCATATAAGTTCCCTTATTCTCTGCATGGGTTTTTGTTTTTGTTTTTTTTTTTTTTCCATCATTATGTCTTTTCTGCCATTCTGTGGACCAACATAAGCCTTCTTGCTTCACCAAAGAGTTATACTATCATTTTTGATTTGTCCTCATACACAGTTTTCAATATATCTATCTGAGTAACAGAAATGGGTCTAAGAGTACTCTTTATCCTGAGGTGACATTATGTGACACAGTTCATCTTTATACACTTGAATCCCCCTTTGTCCAAAATACAGTGGCTGTATACCGACTGCAAGGTGGTGGGCAAAGCCCTGACTCAGATCACATCCTACAGGTCCTTGCATCTTTCCACTTACTGCTCTTCTAACCCAATACACATGCCACACTCTCCTCACCTCTGCTTCATGTGCAATACTTCACATGCATACACCAAAGCAGTTTATTACATCCTATCCCTTCTGCCCAAGTCCTTCAGCCTCCATGGAGAATGCTAGATGATCCTGAATGTCACCTGCAGCTCCTGCCATAGTCTTCAATCCAGTGGCTCCTGGCACCTATCCTGCTCCTACTTCCACCACTTGTGTTGGTGTCAGACATCCTTTGGTATCTTCTGAAGTCACCTTTAGTCTAGGGTTAATAGAATATAACATGGGCATGCTAGCACAACACATGATATTCATCACTTAGAAACCTTTTATTCAGAACCTTCTTTGCAAACTCTCAAAAAAGCCAAGATAAGATTTCAACCATATGAATATGGAAGAGGAGGCTGCAGCATGGCTTTCTAGTGTAAATGTGGGCCTACAGTTTAACAGGATAATGCTTGATGATTGGGCCGGAGGAAACCCACCAAATGAGTAGAGCCTTTACTAGCAGTACCCATGCCATTCCCCAGACTGTTCCTGGGAATTGCTTTGGAGACTCCAGCTAGCCTCGACCAGAACTATGCTGGCGAGTATTCCATCAGTTTAACAGTATTGGAGAACTGTGTGTGAGTTCAAAAAACTGTTGTGGCTTGCTTTAGTTTATAAGCATAGACATAGCCTTTTAGATTTGACTCACAAATTGCCTAGAGAGTGAATAAAGTGCTCTTGAATTAGGTCATGCTCTGAACTAGTGGAATTAATGGGTTTTTAGAAGATAAAACCAAATAGGTGGAAGGGTTTTTAAAGCCACACATTGCATTGTATGACTTACTCTTATTCATTTTAATTAGGTATCTGAATGTCTTAAGTGGTTTCAAAAATCAAAGCAAATTTTTTCTGTATGGCACTAGGGATAGCTTTCCATTCCTTATTAGAAACATGGTATACTATGTTTATATGTAAATTATTTTTAAAATAGAAGTTTGTATGTTGCTTAAATTATGGGAAGAAGCAATTTAATAAGAAATTTGCCATCATTTTCCCCTGCAGTCAAAGTCTATTTGCCCTTAAAAATAAAAAATAATCAAGTAGTTGGTGACAGCCAACATGGCTTCACCAGGAGCAAGTCGTGCCTGACTAATCTAGTGGCCTTCTATGACAAAACCACAGCACTGGTTGACATGGGAAAAGCAATGGATGTCATTTTCCTGGACTTGTGCAAGGCGTTTGACACTGTCTCACATGACATCCTTGTCTCT